>BQNB010079469.1:0-30234 GCA_026074375.1 Tanacetum coccineum | reverse complement strand
ATTGAGGGTTATTTGTTTGATACGTATCTTAACGGATATCAAAATGGCGCCGTTGCCGGGGAAAGGTGTAGCAATTTTTACGGGATTGTTCGTGTTCGAGCTTTGAAGATCCTTTCCCCGTGAAATTTTTCATTTTATTTTATATATAAATAAAAAAATATTTTATACTTCTGTTTTTATTTTCTTTTATTTTAATATTGAAAATAACCGTGTTGTCAATTGTTAAATCAGCTCACCTTTAGATTAACAAACTATAAGAGAGATATAAGGAGGGTCGATCCTACGAACTTCGACCCGAAAGGAGAAGGTTTTTAAAACGGTTCACGCTTTCCCGCTCCTTCGCTTCCTTGTGCGTTTTCTAGAGAGCTACCGTGCACCTTTGACTATCGGTTACCTAAAATATTTTTCTTTCTTTAATTTCTTTTCCTTATGTATTATTTTAAAAATCTATAAATATTCTTCTCTGTCCTCTTATTCATTTAATTCTTATTCTCTCTACTCTCTTATCTGATAATTCTTCAACATGTCTTGGTTTTCGAGGTGCTTGTGGTGTGGAGGTCCGTTTAACAGTGGAAATTGTCGGCATTATACCAATGTGAGTTTCGGAGACGAGTTTGTCCATAACCCCGATCCCATTTTAAATAATGAAACGCCCAATTTTTCCTACCAACCTTTACAGCCCCAAACATCTTTGTTCGACGAATTTCATTGTTTTGGGTGTGGAGATCCGTTAGAAGATGGTATACGTTGTCAACAGTGTACTTGCAAGTGGTGTGGATATAATCTTAGAGGAGGATTTTGTTTGTTTTGCGCTTCAAGTGATGGAAATTCATCCATTGATGCTCCTAATCCGAACTCTTTCAATGATCCTCCAAATGTTTTCACCCACCCTCCACAACCCCAGTACAAATCATATCGTGTGAATTATGTAGGAACGATGCTCATCATGGTTATGATTGTCTACCACGGGTACCGCTTGTCTATGAGCATGAACCGGGCTACGATAATTATTATCCATAAAATTCACCGAGTTTTCCACAATAATATCTTAATTGTGAAAAATGTGGGGGTCCTCATGAAGATTATCAATGTCAACCATGGCATCAAAACTACTCTAAGCTTAACCCTTGCTATGATTCTAATTCTTACGGTTTTAACCTACCCCCGCAAAATTCCATCAATCATCAGCCTCTTAATGAAATAAATTTCCAAGATACGATTTAGGAAATAAAAACGATAATGCATGAGTTTCTATCGGATTATATTCTTAAAGATTCTCAACCTAAAAATGATTAAATAAGTCATGAGGCTTATATTCTCGAGCCTTCGTAACATTTTAATTCTCTTTGCTATGATAACGATGACGACGAAGAGAGAACTATTCCTTTGAATGAAATTATTTCTCAACTTTCTCCGTCTATTGCAATCACAACCGTCTTACCGACTATGGAGACCAAGGACTCTCTCATTATAGGGGATGAGAATCTTAGCACTATTCCTGAAAAGGAATCGAACGAATTCATAAAGTCTTGTGTTGAGGACCTTGTCCTAATCCCAAGTGAATCCGAGGATATGTTTGATAGTGATAGTGAGTGTGATTTGCCTTTTTGTGATAATTCCGTGACTTTCTCTAATCCTCTTTTCGATGCTAATGATGATTGTACCTCTTGTGATGACGAGTCACTTCCTGAGGAGGATGTTCCGAAGGAAAATTTTAAAATTTATTCGAACCCTCTTTTTGAATTTGATGACGAGTACATCTTTAGTGACGTAAATACTCTTTCTAATGAGGGAGACATAATCTATCTTGAGAGTTTGCTTATAAAGGACACTATTCCTAATCTCCCTCCCAAGGTGTTTTTAGATCATGACCCGAAGAACTTAAAGGATGAACCTGATAATGGAATTTTGAAGAGTATGGTCTAAATTTTTGACCCTGGGATTTAGGAGAAATTTTTTTCTCCAACATATGTGAAATTAACCTTTGAGGATCGCCATGATCTTTCCCTTACATATGTTATCCGAATTTTTATTCCTTATTTCACCTATCCGGTGGATTCTTCTCTTCCTCTCTCCTCCGGAAGTGAAGACACCATTTTTGACCCCGGCATCTCCGCTTCTAGTTTCTATTCCTTAGAGCCGATGGCATATGTAAGCCCGATGATGATTTTTCCATTCTTCTATTTCTGCCCCAAGGACAAAGGAATCCGGGGAGAGTCAAGCTAGAGACTCGCACAAAAACAAGCGCTTCTCGGGAGGCAACCTGTGTTTGTCCATCGTCACTCGATCTTCAATCTTTAGAATGCTTATATATAGGAATCCGATATCCTAGATCTTATTAACTAACGTTTATCTATTAGCATAATTAATAAACGGCTTTAGATTTGCATATAGACCCTTTTAAACATTAAGGACAATGTTTAGTTCTAGTATGGGGGGGTATCTTTCGATTTGATCTTACATGCATTTTCCGCTTCTTCATGTAACCCCATTTTGCCACCAAAATTTCAAAAATATTTGATTTTATTTGAAAATTTCAAAAATTTCAAAAATAAAATAAGTGTTTTGACACAAATTTTTGACTTTCCATTGGTGAGAACAATAATAAAATTTGACTTGATCGAGCATGTTGCGCTCTAGCTTGCCCCTTAACCTATATAAATAAAAGCTTTTGCAAGTTTTTTATACAAGAAGCTTTAAAACACGAATTCTAGCTTGAAAAAGCCAAGAGTTTGCAAGTTTCCATAATAGACTTTAAATATGCAAAGCTTAATTTTATTAGACTAAGCATTCGCGGATCTTTTTATTAAAGATTTTAAATTTGCGAAGAACGAAAAATGATAGTACTAACTTTGTATTGGCAGCATTAACTATTACACTAGCAATACTAATAACTTAGATAGTTTTCTTTAATCTTCAGCAGCAGCGCAAACTTGAACCAGCAGCATTAAGTTGTAGAAGGCTCTAATTCCCAACAATCCTCCCCTAAACTTGATATTCAACAAGATTCTTTACTAAACTTTCAATAATATTGATACTATTTTGAGTTACAAAATAGCTAATCGAATACTAAAACTCTGATTGCTATGCAAATATGAATACTAATATGAATCTTGATATCTAGATTATGCGTAGAGTTCCTTTTATACACCAAGGAAACCCTAATGGGCTTACAAAACGCGTCAAGTGATCAATGCATATCTATTCCTAATATATCTCATGCATATCACTTTAGCAGTACTAACCATTATAACTAACAGTACTAACTATATAACTAACAATACTAAATAAAATGATAGTACTAACTTTGTATTGGCAGCATTAACTATTACACTAGCAATACTAATAACTTAGATAGTTTTCTTTAATCTTCAGCAGCAGCGCAAACTTGAACCAGCAGCATTAAGTTGTAGAAGGCTCTAATTCCCAACAATCCTCCCCTAAACTTGATATTCATCTTGTTAATCATCAAGTTTCTTCATTATCAGCATCTTGTTAATCATCAAGTTTCTTCATTATCAGCATCTTGAGTAAGATGACATTTCTTTCTATCATCATGTGAATAGCAATTCCATTATCCATCAAGAATACATGAACTCCATATGAGTCAAATAATCTCTAGCTTATCAAGTTGTAACCTTGTTGATTCCTCCAGACTTCATCTTCCTCACAAGGCTCAAATAAGGTCTTCAGAACTCCCCAAAGCAACAAGTCATATCCTTCTGGACTTGTTGTATCATACCTTTCTTTTATCAGTCTGTGTAGATCCATCACATATTGTCTGTCAAAGTCATCAAGCATTTCACTAGATATTTTGTAATTCTTAGAACTTCTATCTGCTCTGATGATTTGATAATACATTATGTTTTCAATCAAAATATGTGTCTTCCAATCAACTATTGGATATTTAGTAGCCAACGATTCAACATCAATAGCAATGTCATCCCTTTGAACTATATCCAAAAAAGCTCTAAGCTCCTCCTTTTTAGCATCATCTTGTAGTTTTTGTTTCTTGACACGTTCTTCATCATGTTCTGCTCTTAGTCTCTTCTTACTACTTTCCGCTTGATTGCTACTGCTATCATCTTTCTTTCCACTGTCATCACTCATAGGAAGAAAATCATTAATCTATTACTGTTCCTTCTTGTATAATTTTTGAATTTCTTCAAAACTCTTGCTCTACAGATTACGAGTGTACTTGCCTATGTGTTTCAGATAAGTACTCATCTGGTTTCTGAGTTGAGTTCTGGTTGGTGGGCTGTTTCTAATCTCTGCTTCTCTCTGGGCTGCAAAGAACTTCTTCCTTGCTGCAATGGTTTCCATCAAGAATCTAGCCTTTTCATCAACAAAAAATTGTTTTCTTTCTTGTTCTTGAAGTCTTGCGTTAGCAACTCATCAGCATCCATCCTTGCTTGAACATATTCCATTTGTTCAATCAATGCAACATCATTGGCCTCTTGTTCTGCAGCTCTTTCCATAGCAATCCTTTGCTCTGTCTCAAACTGTGCTTATTCTTCTTTAAACAATCTTTGAGCTAGCTCTTCATCCATCTAAATCTGAGGTTTTCTAGGGTTCTTTGGAGTAGGTTCAGGCTCCACCATCTTGCCTTTACCTTTGTCTTGGATTTGTACTATTGGTACTAGTGTTGCTCTCCTTGGTTCTTCATTAACATTACGAATCACTACTGAAGTTATCCTTGGTCTTGCACTCCTAATGGCCACAAGTGTATCAGCAATAGTTGTCATCTCATCTTCAAAAATATCCCCAGTAGTACTTGTAGAAGGACCAGCAACACTAACATTAATACTATCAGTATTAAGTGTATCCCCAACAATAGTAATTTGTTCAGCAGTACTACCACCTTCAACATTCTCCATTGCATCATCAAGCACATCAAAGTCACCATCTTTAAACATTGGCTTTGTCTTGTCACTTTTCCTCCCCTGTTTGGATATATTATCCTTATCCAAACCTTTTCTCCTAGAGGTACCAATCTTGAAGAGCTTCATCCCTGGAGTTTTTGTCCTTAGTGCCTTTTCCAATCTTTTAACTTTCTTTACAGCTTATTGATCACCAAGTCTTGAGCAGTATTTGATTGTTCTAAGGCAAGAACCCTGTTTGATAAATTTGTACCAATGGCCATCAATGCATTTATGTTAGGTTTACCCTCATCACTTCCAGGTGTGTGACCTCCTGAGAGAGGTGAATCATGAGGTGTTGGTGGTACAAAACAAAATCTATCAAATCATATTGTTCAATACTTTCCTCATCACTTCCGGGTGTGTTAACTCCTGGGAGAGGTGAAACATAGGAATGTTTACATGCCCTCTCAGACCTACTCTAAGCAATGACACCCCCATGTCCTCTTGGAACCTAGGTCTGTCACCTGAACCAATTTCCTGAGAAAGAGGATCATTAGACATTGTCGTGGATTGGGTCTTAGTTATGTTACCACTGTCCTGTGCTGCATCTAAGCTAGCAGCAGTAGTGGTAGCCCTCACCACTTTGTTATCCCTCTCCATAAAGACAGCCTCATCTGCTACATTTGGTATAGGCAAACTAGTCTGAGGTAACTGAGTGTCCTTTTGTAAGGCTTGCCTAGGTGATTGATTATTTTAGGGTGATGATAATTTAGTAACAGGGTTTTGTTCTTCAAGTATGGGTTGAGTAGTTGAAGATGGTGATTGGGGTTTAAAGGGTTGTCCTGAACCTTCACCCCCAACTACTGGTGATGCCAACATTGATGCAAACAATAGAGTACTCTCCATGAAAAATCTTTGCCTTTTCTTTTCATATTAGTGAAAACCTTTTTAGTATGTTTAGGTGTTTCATAAGTATCATTAAAAGGTATCGTAAGAGAAATCTGATTATTCAAAAAGAATTGTAAAAACCTTGGATATATTAAAAATTTCTTTTTATTGGTATCCAAGTTCCTCAACATACCATCAAAAATTAGTTTAGAAAAGTTAAACTTTTTACCAATAGCTAAACAGATGACTGCAAATGCTATATTAGTGGAAAATTTATTCCAAGAAGTAGATTTTAAACTTAGGCAGTGTAAGATGGTATGTATGAGGTACTTCCATTGAGGAGAGAAGAGAGCTTTTTGAAAAGGAAGTTTGTTAGAATCATTCTCATACCCCATCAATGCAAGGTTTTTAAAAATAGCAGTATTTGTTAGACAAGTAAAACCATCCTCATCATTAAAGTGAAGATCACTCCTCACTGATGATTATGATATTATTATTGTCTTGCCATCAACTGTGGCATGAATTTGCTTCACATCATTGACTATTTGAGAATTTGCAGTATTCCAAAACTGTTCAATATAGGAAGCATAGATAGTAGGACTTACAGTTAGGACATAATGAATAGAGCTAGTAGTAAGAAAGTCCACTATCTGATGAAACTCAACATTCTCCTCTGTTTTTTCCAAACAAGCAACCATATTGTGTTGATCAACAAACTTCAAATCCGCCATAGATGATTAGTTGAGAATTAATTGTTGGAGTCGGTGATAAATGGATTTTGGGTTTGAAATCAAAAGAGTATTAATGAATATTGGGTGATCGTATGTGCTTAAATAGGTAAAAAGGAAACCTATAAGCAAAGTTATCCTTTTATAGACCCATAATTCCCTTAACAGTTGTAACTCTAACTAACTTCAATGGTAACCCAGTAGTACTAACTTTGGCTCAGCAGCACTAACTTTTGCCTAGCAGTACTAACTTTTGCCTAGCAGTACTAACTTTTGCCTAGCAGCATTAACTTTACAACTATCAGTTTTAACTCCAAATTCATCACTAATATCATTTTCAAACCTCATCAATCATAACTCTAACAAACATATCTTCAGAGATTAAGAAATTCAATGCTAGCAACCAAAAAGTTAAATCTGCTAACATCAAAAGCCTTTGTAAAAATATCTGTAACATTTTGGTCTGTGTGAATCTTGATCACCTGAATCAACTTCTTCTCATAATAATCTTTGATGAAATGGTGCCTTATCTCTATGTGCTTGGTTTTAGAGTTAAACACTAGATTCTTCACAATACAGATGGTGCTTTCATTCTCAATGTAAATCTTAGTGTTCATGAAATTAAACCCATAATCAAGCATTTGATTTTGGATCCATAACACCTGTCCATAACAATTAGCAGCAACAACATACTATGCTTTAGTGGTAGAGTTGGCGACTATAGTCTGCTTTTTACATTGGCATGAAATCAACCTTTTGCCAAGAAATTGACAACCTCCTGTTATGGATTTCCTGTCAAGGCTAGCTCCAGCATAATCACTATCAGAAAAAGCTTCCAAGTCAAATGGTGAATCCCTAGGAAACCAAAGGCCTAATTTAGGTTGACCTTTCAGGTATCTAAAGATCCTTTTCCATAGCATGAATATGTGAGACTTTAGGATTAACTTGGAACCTTCCACAAGCACAAACAACAAACATTATGTCAGGCCTAGAAGCTGTCAAATACATCAATGATCCAATCATTGATCTGTATAAGTAAACATCTACATCCTCAGCTTCTTCATCCTTAAGCAATGCCTTGTTAGTCTCTATTGGAGTGCTTGCTATCTTCATTGTGACAAAATCACACTTCTTCAATATATCAGCCACATACTTGTCTTGGCTGATGAAGATTCCATCTTCCTTCTGTTGTACTTACAATCCTAAGAAGAAAGTGAACTCTCCTATAAAACTCATTTGGAATCTCTTGTGCATCATCTTCTCAAATTCAATACATAAATACTTCTTTGTAGACCCAAAGATGATATCATCAACATACACCTGTACTAACAGGATATCACCTCTGTCTTTCTTGATGAATAAAGTCTTATCAATGATCCCTCTTCTAAATCCATTTTCTAATAGGTAGGCAGACAATGTCTCATACCAGGCTCTAGGAGCTTGATGTAGACCATATCAAGCTTTTTCTACCTTATAAACTTTATCAGGGAACTATGGATCTTCAAAACTAGGAGGTTGGCGCACATACACCTCCTCTTTAATAGTACCATATAAAAAGGCACTCATCACATCCATCTAGTATATAATAAACCCCATAAATGATGCATATGCCAAAAATAACCTGATTGCTTCTATCTAGCTTGGATCTGTCAAAGCTTGGATCACCTTTTTGGGTTCAATTTGAGAGAGAAAACAGGCAAACAAGCAGTTTTGATAATCTTTGTGATTTGTTCTCCTTTTATAGTTAATGTAACTGACCATAGCATGTTCTTCAGACATCTTGATCATCCTTCGTGTTTGAGTAGCTGAATTTATGTCTCCAATGATTTGGTCTTTAGGATGATCCTTGTAAATTCTGGTTATGGGAATAGGACTGACATTCATGGTGGTTTCTAAGTTGTTAAGGTCAACCTTTGCACCCACATCTTCATCATCATATGCACCACTAAAGATACCAGTATTTAGAAGATCACTAGTATCCTCCAAATCAGCCATGAGAGGATCAGTAGGAAAGTCATCATTTGGAAAAGTAGCAGCATTAACATGGATTAATCCACCAAGATTTTCATAAGAGGATCCAGTAGCATTAACAGGAGTGAACATCATATAGGTACTGTTGCCATTGGTATCCTTGTCTTGTCCAAACACAGTTTCAAACTCATTCCTTTAGGCTCTTTCTCTTCTTGGATCTATAGTAGTAAAAGAAGAACTATCAGCATTAACTGATGAACTAACAATATTAACTATGTTAGTGCTGTCAGTATTAGTAGCCTCCCCTTGACTAGGTAATCTTTCAATTTCTTATCCAAATTGTTTTCTAAGAGCCTCTTCTTGATTTCTAACATCCTTCTCTTGACCATTTCTTTCACATTCATTTGCTAGTTCTTCATTAGTCTTTTTACCAACATCATCAGCAACTGCATCCTTTGAGCTCTGTAGACTATCATAAATTAATGGTAGAAGAATATATTGTTGAGTAGGTACTGCATCAACATTATCCTTGATACATGCATTCTTATTAGTTTGATTCCCTACAATAACTGGCTCATAATTCATAGAGTTTGTTAGTAAATCAATATCAAAGAGCCAATCTGGTCTACTCCCTGCAACATTGGGTTTGTTTTCAAGAAAGTTTATGTGCAGGTTCTCCTCTACTTTCCTAGTTCTAGTGTTAAATACCCTAAAAGTTTTGCTATTTATAAAGTATCTAACAAAGAACCCCTCATCAGCCTTCTCATCAAATTTGCCTAGGGGATCTAAGGTATTAAGAATAGTCACAGGACACCCAAAATGTCTCATAAAACTTATACTAGGTGGTCTACCATGTAATAGTTCATAAGGTGTCTTGTTGTGAGGCTTGGTAACTAAAACCCTATTCTGAACATAACAAGCAGTACTAACTGCTTCAGCCCAAAATGTAGTAGGTAATAATGAATCTGCTAACATAGTCCTAGCGGCCTCTATTAGGGTCCTATTCTTTCTTTCAACAACTCCATTTTGTTGTGGAGTTTTGGCAATATTAAACTCCCTCTTAATCCATTTCATCCCCCAAAATTGATTCATGTCATTATTTTTAAACTCTGTTCCATTGTCAAATCTAATGATTTTAACCTTATGATTTATTTGGTTTTCTATGCCAGTAATAAAAGTTTTAAGGATCCCACTAGTCTCATCCTTAGTGGCCAAAAAGAAAACCCAACTAAACCTACTATAGTCATCAATGACAACAAGGCAATATATCTTGTGATTGATACTCCTTACATTCCAATAATTCTGAAACCAATTTTCAAAAAAGCACGTACAGTACTTTATGCTTACGAGCTAAAGTTCTAGCATAAGAAAGTCTAAGTATATACTTTACTCGATACAAACTCTTTTTTTTGAAGATCCACTATGATAATGAGAAAGATTTATGTATATACGCCTAAAGCGCTCAATAAAATCAGAATCTGATAAATCAGTCCAATTCGCCTTTCCAATAGGATGCCCTAATGCGTTACAAAATTTCAATTTAGCCAGTGATCCAATCAAAGGCATAATTGGAACAAGAGTATCAAACTTCTTAATAGCATTATCGATTAGAAATGCATTTTCTAGCATTTGATTGCGTACCATTGAAGGATTTAGCCGTACACTTGAACGATAACCCAGAAAGTCAAGGGAATGATTGGATAATTTGTTGTTGGCCCAAATAAGTCCATATGCAACATTTGTAAGGGTTGGCTAATAGAGCTCACAAGCTTGGTCTTACAAGAAGCTTTGTGTTGCTTTCCCTTCTAACAAGCAATACAAGTATGGTCATTTTCAAAAAGCTTTACCTCTAACAAGGTTTCCCTTCACAAGTTTGTTCATAGTTTTAAAGTTTATATGACCAAGCCTCAATGCCATAAATTAGACTCATCTATTGTAGCCTTTGCAAATAAACAAGTCAAACCTCCTGAAGGAAAACATTACTTAGATCAAAACTGTACATGTTGTTTTGTCTGGGGACTTTAAGCAAGACTTGACTTTCATCAAGTAGCTTAAAGTCAGGAGATAGAACAAGTCATTCAGTCTTAGTGAAAAGAACACTGTTTTTCTTGTCACACATTTGTGAGACAGAGAAAATATTAAACTTAAGTTCCTTTACAAAGTATACATCTTCAAAGTCTAATTTCCCAGTCCTAATTTTACCTTTTCTAGTAATTTTACCTCCTTTAGGACTTCCTCTAAATGCAATAAATCCACCATCAATCTCTTGATAATCTGTAAGAAAGGACTTGTTTCCAGTCATATACCTAGAGCATCTACTGTCAAAGATCCCTTGATCCTGTAAAGTATATTGTAGATTATACTGCACTCAATATGAGAGAATTAGTTTCTCTTGGGGACCCAAGCCATTACTGACTTGAGTCTGCCTTGTAGATCAACATAGTTAAATCTTTTAAGCATGTATGATGTCACACCCCGCCTAGGCGAAAACACGAGGCATAACATTATGGATATTGATTTTTTGATAAACTATATCTTTTATATATAATATATAATAAAATATAAAATATATAGCAAGTATAATTTAAAAACACAATCAATGAAACCGAGAAGTAGTATAGAATGTTCCCGGGTCGTTTATCCCCAACGAGGCTGGACTGGAGAATCGATACAGTCGGAAGATTGGAGTTTGAATGAGAGAAATGATTTGAGAGTGTGGAAAGCTAAGTTAAACAATAACAAACAAAAATGATTAAGAAAAACCTAAAAATTATGAAATTAAGCTGAAAAACGGGAGCAGGAATCCCGAACAAGGGGTCAAAAACCTAAAATCTTCAAAATTAACCCTACAAAGAAATTTTTACTTCTAAACTACTCTAGGGGACTAATAACGAAGAATGAAAAAGACTAGACTGAAAACGGAGGTCGTTTGACCCAAAAACGAGTCAAGACAAAATCCGCACCCGAGCCCCGTTCTTTAAAAATCAAAAGTTTGTAAAATTAACCCTACGAAAGTTTTTCTATTTTTCCTACGTAGTATATGACTAAATAAAATTTTCTAAAAAAGAAAAATATTTTTTTGATAATTTTTATATTTTTTATGAATTTTTAAAACTTATAACGAAATTAAATTATAAAAAATACTAAACTATTTTTAAAAATTCTGAAAAATTTACCTAAAATACTTTGCACTACAACTATCCTACGAAAAATAAGAAACCCAAAATTCGGCTTATAAATAAGCCGAAAATAAGCTCAAACGAGCTTATAGCTTAAAGGGTTAAAACACCCTTAAATAACTAAGTGCCCAAGAGTCTTTCAGAAAAGACCCAAGGGCACAGCGGCAAGGGAGTGTTATAAAAAGGGGTGTATTGAGGGTAAAGGTCCGGGTTCGAGTCTTGCTCACCCGGGTTTCCCCTTATCTCCCCTTTTTTTTTTTCATGAACAACTATCCTAGCTTCTAATGATTCTAATCCCATTTGATAACCTATAATTTCTAGATTAGATTTATAAAGAGCTTCACGTTGTTGATCATACAGTTTTTGAAGAGTTTCATATGATTTTAAGCAATCTTTAGAGCAAGTATGTACCTCAGAGTCTGAACTTGATGAACCTTGGGATGTATAGTCCATTAGAGCAAAGTTTGTGATCCCTTCTTCAGCCTGAAAGCTCCAATCATAACCACCTATCCCATCTTGAACAACAAGGCATTGCAGGATCCTCCACTGGTACCATCCTTCTGTAGCATCTCCATGTCTATCCCTGATTCCTAGTGCCCCATTCTCTACAGCAAGAAGTGACATCTCATGTGATAGTTGTAACATTCAACCTTTGTTTTATCAAAGCCAACAGTTTCTTTGCCATTGAAATTCAGATTCCTTCTTGTCTTCTTTAAGAGTCTTTTCACCCTCATGGTAAGCATGGCCACCTGCCATTTGAGATCCATCTCTTCAAGATCGTTAGTATCAATCTGCTCCAAATCTTCATTGTCCAATTGTGGACTATTAGATTGATTAGCAAAGAAGGAAAACATGACATCATTAGCATAAGTTGAGGAAGAAGCTTGTCCCTGTGAACTAGCAGTAGAAACTTCATGAGCAGTATTAACTACTTCATTAGTACTGCTAGTATTTTCTAAAGATACAAAAGCCACATTCTGAGAGTTTGAGCTTGAGCTTGATTGGCCTTTAATCTCAGATTCATACACCTTTAGATTATTATACAAATCGTCCATGCTCAATGTGTCTAGATCAGATTTGTTTCTCATGATTAAAGCAATATTGTTCCAAGCTGATGGTAGACTTCTCAGCAACTTCATATTTGCATCTTCTTGAGAGATAACTTCACCATGAATTTCCAATTGGCTAATGAGTTTCTGAAACCTATCATAGGTTTTATCCAGTCCTTCAGATCTTGATGCAGCAAAATTCTTATATTGCTGCTTCATAATGGTTTTATGTGTTTTCTTTGATTCTTTGTTGCCTCCAAACCTAGCCTTGATTGCTTCCCATAAGGTCTGTGCATCCTTGATTCCATGAAACTTCAATAGGTGCTCATCAGGAATGGCCAACAACATAGTGCTTTTAGCTTTCAATTTATTCTCTCTTGCTAGCTTTTGTTCAGCAGTTTTAGGAGGAATGGGACCTTCAGTACCAGCACTAGCTGATGCAATAGCAGGTGCATCACCATTCACAATAACCTCCCAAAGAGCATAATCAGTGTGAGTAAGATATTGCTCCATTCTCATGCTCCAGAGATCATAGTCCTCAACTGTTTTTTGCGCGCAGTACACTAGAATTTTAGTGCAACATTGTTTGGGTAGTTTCTGATTGTTACTCCAAACAAAAACAAAAAATACTCCATCATCATCTTTGAATATGAGATCTTGTATAGATGTAGTGTTCTTCTTATTCAAAGTTTCTCAACAAGCTCTGATATCACTTGTTGATCCCTTTTTAACAGATCTTATTTAGCTTGTTAAAGCTTAGTTGTGTTGGATAAATCTAAGACAACTATAACAGAAACTAAGATTGTGAATACTACAAACTATGTGGAATCTAGTTTGCAATACTAAGAAGAACAATGTAACAGTAAAACAAGATCTTTACTAAACTTTCAGCCTCAATATGAAACGATCACTCTGAATAGTGATAGGGTTACAAAATAACCTTGAAGCTACGAATATTAAAGATGTACTACTAACATTATGCACTAGGACACCTTCCCTTTTATACACCAAGAGAGTCTAACAAAGGCTTACAATACTTTCTAACTTAATCATGATCATTTTCTATAAACAAACGATCACCTAAACAAATAAGTTATACATATCTTCTTTACAAATAACTAATACTTATCTTCGTAAGTATTCTTGTTCTCCAATCAATCTTTGATCTCATCTCTGTCAGCATAATCCTTCCAGCAATAGTAATCACTCAGCAGTTGTAACTGAGCACAAGCAGTATTAACCACTTAGAAGTTTACTCTAGCAGTATTAACATACGTTAGCAGTACTAACTTTTGTACTAGCAGTAGTAACTACTTAGTATATTTTTAGTCTTCATCTCTGAGCAGTCTTAACTTCTACTAGCAGTAGTAACTTAATACTAACAGTACTAATTATACTAACAGTAGTAACTTTTATACTACCAGTACTAACTACTTAACATAATTTTCATTAGTATTACCAGCAGCACTAAGTTATGCTTGACAACACTAATATATACCTGAACAACAGTAACTCTAAGAATATCTTGAAGTCTTTTAAACCCAACAGTAGGGACTACACATGCAATCTAAGAAAACCACATGGACCATTATGCTATTCCCTCTAACATTTATTTTCATAAATACAATAATTAAGGGTTAATTTTTGTAAATTAAAGAAAATACAAGATGTATATATTTATTTATTTGAATCAAAATGAACCAATGGGAAAGCTAATTTTCAACACATGGCAACATGAAGTTTTCTTATTAGCCAATAAAAGTAAAAATTGAAAATGAGTTGGTCAAATTACAATAACTTCATCTTTCTATTAGGTGTAAAAACATACAAAATAGATGTCTAAATTCCAAAATAAAAGAAACTTAAAAAGTGGATAATTTATAAATATTTAACAATTAGACATAAAATAACGTTATATTTCTATCGGAGAATAGATTTCATTTTTCAATTTAATTTTTATGAATAAATGTGAAATTTGAAGTTTTTATAACTTTTAATAAGTTTAGAAATTTAAACTTTAATTAAAACAAGTAACCTTTGTTATAATTGTTGTTGTTCTGGTTATACGGAGTAATAAATAAATCATAATACCCAAAACTTTTTATATGCTTCAAAATATGAATATGAATATCAAAATAAGAACATGGTTATTGTGATATGAAAATAAATAAACGAAATTGTACATAGAACAACAACTCATATAAAATATTAATTAGTAATTTACTATCACGTGTACTTGTAACAATATTAAAAAGAACAACGTTTACACATGGGTTATATGATCCAATACTTCAACTCCTTCAGATTTAGGATTTAAAACTTGAATTTTATATAAGCTTTTATTAAGTTTGTTGGTGCAACATTGACTAGGATCTCCTTTATGTTTTAATGATGCCAAATAAACATTCACAATACTTATAATTACAAACGATAGCCAAAATCTGAAAAACCAAAACAGTGACTGGCGCGCTGGTCACGCGTCAGAACTTGGCCAGTACGCCACTTTTTTTTCCTCACTTTAATGGCAACCCGTTTTTATGGATTTTGTTTTGTCGGCTTTTCTCTTACCCGACACATATGGAAACTTCAATAAAGGTATGTACATGATACTTGAGCATTTGGAAACACTCCAAATGAGGTTTAGACTTAGATAAGAGCAAAAAAAAATCATCCCGCTTTTCAACAAAACGCCAACTCAATTCTTTATCAAACGCCTCTAGCCAAAGTCAAAACTTCTTTCTAAACCTAGTATGAATATACTTTCAACATACCATCAAACAAAAGTATTCATTTGAGCTTAATCCGGATTTACGTTGTTCCTAGTCACGTAACAGGTTTTACTCCCTTATCGGTCAAACTAAGTCAATAGTCATTTTGCGTAAACTTATCCTTTCCTGTTGTGAGATATGCTTAACTTGTGACGCAAAGAAATTAGCTTGATTGCATCAAGATGATTAGTGATCAAATTTATTATCATGGATTAAGTCCAAGTGACTATTTGAGTTTGTGGTATTTTGATGCTAATTATACTTTGAGTTTTCTTACCTTTCTACATATAAATGATTTACAAACTCACACATGTATTCCTCACATGTCTTCTACACAATCCATTCTCCTCTAAACATTCTCTAATCATTTGTCAATCCCTACCCAACAAATGATTATATCTTCCACACACTCTAAACACACACATCCCTTTCTTAAAACTATCTCATAACTCATATTTGCCCATGCTCTTCTCCTCTTATGGCAATGTCAATATCAAATATTCAAACCTTTTGATTAACACCCATAGCATCCTCATCACTTAAACCCTTCTTCCGACCAAATAAAAGCCTAATCCTGTTCTCCATATAAACCTTCCCTAAATCAAACCCATGACAACTCACATTCCTTACACATTGTACTTCCTGTACTTTCTTGTCCCCTTCATTCCCAACATAGGCTCCTATCTTTCACATCAAAACATTCTCTACCACACACACATTCCCTATTCACTCTTCTTTTTCATCTTCACTTCTACATATACTCTCACAATCTTTCTCATAAAATCAAACACACATACATACACAACACCACAATACTCTCTCTCTTAAAGCTGCTTCCATACTCTATTCCCAACAACACCTCTTGGGTTTTGAATCAAAAATATCACATATTCTCACAAACTTCCATCACATATTTTTACCAACCTCATCCTTATCCTAACACTTCAATTTTGAATTTAAAATCCAAGCCATAAGGCACTTTGTAACACTTTAAAACATCATATTCAAAGTCAACTCACTCCAACGCACTTACAACTCATTCTATTCCCTTCATTAACCTACATGTTGAAATAGAATTCACAGCTTTGAATCACAAGCTTTAGGCTTCAAACCATCACATCATGCCAACTCACTCCTTCTCATCTTTATCTCACATGTCTAATAGTTTGAATTTCAAATTCAAATTATCTTTTACAACATCCACACTTGCTCACCAAGTTGAGAATACTTCTTATGCATATTCCTTTTCAGAATCCTAAACTATGCCAAGTCACGTCATTAATCTATAGTTTTAGTTACTAACTAAACTATTTAACATAAAGGAATAATACAATTTACCCTTTGTCCAAATTAGTTCTATTATCTTATCTAATATGGACAAACAATCCCAAAATATCTTTAAACACTTCAATACGTTTTTATCAAATGGCTATTTAAGAAGATAGACCCTAGAGTGAAAGAACATAATGGAAAACTTCAAAGCCGTAAAGTACAAAGCGGGGTTTAGCAAAAGAAGCCGGGTATTTAAAACGCCTACAATTTTCAAAAACCAAGACAATATTCTACGCAGCTAACGCGTAGGCAAGCGCGCTACTCTTGAATTTGTTTTTACAATTTGCGGCGGATTATTTGGCCTATAAATATCTCCCTCTTTACCTTTGTAATTCCTCACCTTTTATGCCCACTAATTTCTTCTCTCACTTTTATCATATTTTATCCTCTACAATTCCATCTCACACCATCTTGGTACTTACATTCCACTCTTCTATCATATATTAAAGAACATATCTCCGCAAGAGAGACACACAAGTACTTAATCCACACTTGTGTGTTATTAGTCGAGGGTCTTCTTTCTCATACCCTTTCTATTAGAATCGAGTCTCATGGACTAGGTAGAATTAGATTATAAATCAACTTTCATCTTCAATTTGGTTGTAAGGGAGTCTTGTACCTTAGTGATCAAGCCTAGATCATTGGGGATCTAGTTTGGGTTTGGTTAATCTTCCAAGGGGAAGTTCTTAGTGGTCCTAGTTGATCTTAGTAATCCTAGAAGAAAAGTTGAATCATGGGTTCTTAGGGGTGGATTTTGAGGGCTGAAATACCGTATGGGAAGTAACTCTACTGTAGTGAGCACGATCTTAGTGCATACAAGGAGTGGAAGTTGTAAATGCGATTTATAGTCCATCCATAAGATTATAACTAATAACATATCGGTGTCGTAGATTCGCAATTGGAAGTACGGATTGTCTAAACCCCTATCCAAAACCAGTATATATCGCAGTGTCTCTCTCTCTCTGTCTACTTATTTTATCATATTGCTAAGTAGATCATTAAACCACTCGGTTCCTTCGAGACTTGAAGTTTTGTAAACTTCAAAGAAGTCATGAAATCCGTATTCACCCCACCTCTATGGTTCTACATTTTATATCAAAGCGGTTTACTCAAGTTTTCAAGCGTTAAAGCCTTCCCGATAAGTCATTTAAAATTGAAAACTTCTTTTTCAAAAATTTGAAATCCTAATGAAGACATCTTGTGTGAGAGCACATAGACAAATAGTGAAGACGGCGATCAACCAGAGAAGGACACAACATGTCTTATGGAAATCAACTCACTAAAGGTATATCCAAACTCATCTGTTTCTAATCTTTATGAATTACAAAAGGATAATGTGGAACTTTTAAAATTTTGCAAAGATTTTGTTAAAACAAATCAAAGACTTTTTTAAAGAAATACATTATCTTAAAAATGAACAAATTAAACTATATAACAAAATCAATGAACTTGAACTTGAAGTAATGAAACTTACTAAGTCTAAAGATGTGATTGAACCATTATAAAAATGTGAGCTACTCACACAAAAGGTTGACTCTTTAGAAGGTAATGTTTCTAAACTTCAAGAGCAGTGTTTGAGCTTTTTTTCAAGTTTAGCAAGAGGTGTAGCGTATTTGATGACATGTTATGTCATCAAAAATTTTCCGAAGATAAGGCAGGTCTTGGATTTTCAGAAAGTAAAAAGACCACTTCCAAGAGTCTAAGCAAAACAATCATGTTTGTAAAAGAGAATCAAAACAGTGATTCATCAAATTTTCATCTTAAACCCATGGTTCCTCCAACTCGTTTGCAAACACTCGAGTACTGCAATTACGCATATGTAAGTAAAAAAAACCAAAAACAATATTTTACAACCGTAACACAAGGACTTGGATACACTAAAACTCGAGTCGACCATAGACCACTCTTACCAACATCTAATATGAGACCTTCAACCTCATACAATCAAAGACATTTCTCAAACAACATCTTCATCAAGAATAAACTTTTTTCATGAACCAAAGGTCTTCACATCATCAATACAACTTATCTCAAAGGAGAGACAACTCCTACCCAAACCAAATATTTTTTAGACCACATAACCCTCAAAACTTTAGACCAAGATTTCAAAACCAAAGAAATTTCAAAACAACCTTGGTCTAATCCTTTCAAGGGTTTGATTTTTGAGACAACTTAGAGTCCTTACTTTCAAGACCTAAGAATGTATAACTTGGGAGCGCTTTATGCTACCATCATTAGGGACCAAGTTTTTAAATTGCATGTTTATTAGGTATAAGCTTGAACCTATTGATTAGATTATGGATAGTGGTTGCTATAAGTACATGATCAGTACTAGAAGATTGTTTACTTCATTTAGAGAGTATGATGGTGTACATAAGTAACCTTTGAGGAAAGGTCATCGATAGACAAAGCATCAATGGTGGATATTTATCTTGTGGTCGTGAAACAAAAATCATCCTTTAAAATCGAGCTAAGTTTTCATTTTATGTTTATGAATCTTTATGTGCATTATATTATAGTTGTCAAAAATGCTATATGAATTTGTTTGATGCTAGGTAGCTTATTTTTGTCACAACTTCAAAGTTAAGAGAAGTTAGAAACTTTAAAGCGATTAACATAAAGTGAGACTAAAATTGCATGGCATATGTTTAGAAAATATATTTATGTGTTTACAACTTTAATAACTTGAATACATCATAATCTAAGTATTAGGCCTCACAAGAATACATAAAAACCAACAACAACTAAAGCCAAAAAAAGAGATCCTAGTTTTCGATGTTGCTTCTTTATATTTTGATCAATAACTTCTCATCTGAACGTCCCCCGATTTAGTCTTTTCACAAAGGCCGGCAGCAAGGGAAAGGATTTCTTCTACATTTACGATGAAATTTGGTCAACCCTTGAGCATGCTGGTCACGCGTTGGAGGATTCATGAAATCGGCAACTGTTGTTTATCGGGTCCATATATAGTGACTTTTTCAAAAACTACTCAGCCAATTCTTGCGTCCATAATTCACCTAAACTCGCTTCCCACACTCCATAAGGTTTAATTAAGATTTACAAGACATAAAACATACAATTGGTATTACTAAAAGTGGTAAATCACTAGCTAAGAGTCATAAGAGAACTGAACAATATACATATGATCTAGAGAGTCAAGGTAATGCAAACAATAAGACTAGAAATAAAGTGTCAACTACTAGGGTTTTAAAGTTGTTACACTTAGGTTTTTTTGGTCCATCCCCGCCATATCAAAGTTCTACAGAGGTAACTTCTATAAATTTGATGATCGCTCACACATGCATTCACTCATAAACACTTGTGGAATAGTTGGGTTGTATTTGTAGAGTCTAAGGGATGATGTCTTAGAAAAGTTTAAAATCTTGTGCAAAAAGCTTGTAAACCTACATGATTGTTCTGTTGTCTCAATTGTAACAAATCATAGTAGTGAATTTGATAAATGCAATTTGGGAGCTTTTGTGAACAACATATAATGTGTGACAATCCGTCATTTTTGTTCATTTTACGACTACAAACTCTCAATTATTTATTTTAGACTTTTACGCGTTTACTTTTAATTTTAACCATTTAGTTAAATCGCGTAAACTAAAAATTAACATTTAACGTAAACCGACATTAAACAAATAAAAGCTTACTCAATTAAGTGTCATAGAATTTTTACAAATATAATTTATAACTTTTCATATTTTATTTTTATGTTTTGCGTGAAACGTTTACGTTTTTGGCATTTTGAACTTTACATGCATACACATTATACCTCCTATACCTAAACATGTACACTAAACATTATATACATCAGAAATTCAAAAAAATGTGTTCCTTCCCTTTTTTCTTGATTCATACGTGTAGGCAACAAGGAACCAAAGACCAAGAAAAAATAACTAAATCAAACAAGTCTTACACTATCACCATACTCTTACATCCTACACATTGATTAGATTCTTCATTTCTTCCTTTTTACCATCTTTAGCCGCCCCATGCTATGTATATAAGAGACTTGGTTATTTTTTTTTGACTTCTATGCAAAATAAACATAAGATATCATGGGTATTACCAAGCCAACAAGAGACCTCCTACTTTTTCCCTTTGATTTCCCACATGTCAGCCGACCACACTCCCATGCTTCATAATAGAATAGTGTTGACTATGAGTTAGACTAGTCTAACATAAGGTTCAATATGTAATAGCCAAACTAGCAATCAAACATAATCAATTGCTGCTCTCTCCCTGGTACACGAAGAAACCAACATGACATTTCCTTTTTACATTATTGTAGGTCACAAACTTTCATGCATATTAAACTAGTATAAAGTCCCTACTATAGATCATCTTTGTGTTTAACCTTAGTATAAATCTCATGGACTTGTAGTTAATACCAAAGGATAAAGAAAAGTGTCATGTCTTGCCTTGTAACCCAAACCCCACGCCACCTGCCACTGAAGACAACACAAATAAATTATTTTTTTATCTAGTTCAAACTCGCATGCACTTCTAACATAATTTCCATGTGCGTACATGAGAAACTACTCAAGTCTTTCATGATCATTTCAAAAACAAAAACACACAAGTCTTACTATATCTCTCTCTTGAACTCGACTGAAATTAAAGGGGCACATAAAAGTTCCTAAGGTTGTGTCACAAGGCTAGAGTTGTGGAAGCTTATTTGGGTTGCATATAGTCGGTTAGGGTTTTCACTTAAGGTTTTCACGCGTTATTCGTCTTCGCAAATACTTCATCTTCGAGAGTAGCCTAACCACTCTTGTTCGTACTTTATTTTTACACTCAACATATCATATAAGTATCCATCTCATATCACTTTAACCATGTTGTACTTAACAAAACAAGATTATTTCGCATAATGAGATATACACACTATAAGTTTGTATGCATTCCTTTTTTGAAAATGACTGTAAAAATGGATTTCTAACTTAAAACTTTGTTACTACACTTTAT
This sequence comes from Tanacetum coccineum, assembly GCA_026074375.1. NCBI lineage: Eukaryota > Viridiplantae > Streptophyta > Magnoliopsida > Asterales > Asteraceae > Tanacetum > Tanacetum coccineum. The sequence continues at coordinate 8,483 of BQNB010079469.1, read as the reverse complement.
TTTAATGTCCCCTGGTTAGTATATTCGATAACCTTAACCTAACGATAGTAATCTTGAAGTTTAAATCATAAAAAATAAAATGAAATAGAGAAATACAAAAATGGGTAACTAAGTACGACCACTCTATGCTAGTTTGAGAGTCAAGGCAGTAGAGGGATTCAGAGGACTCTGGACGTAAAGTTAGCAGTTTGAGTCACTAAAAACATGCATCAGACGAGTTAAGATACCTAAAATAAAATTGCATAATTTTTATTGTTATGATGTTTCCCAAAAACTAAGAAAAAGTCAAGGGTAGCAACTGTGGTTTGTTAGAATTAGGGTTTGTAATATTTGTTTGAGGTTTTGTAGTTGGGACAGTGGCTTTCCACAGCCCCTGGAATCACCCAAAAGTGATGAACCGAGAGTTATGGTCCCCCAAAAATCAGATCTCGAAATATTATATGCTGCAAATAACCTGAAAGTTTGCAAGTCTGGAAACAGCCAAATCCGCGCGACCAGCCTTTTTGGGCACGGTTTTTAAGGAACTTAGAGTCTGAACTAGGAAAAATGATGAACTAACTTTTTAAAGTACTTAACTTCTAGTTTTCAGGAAGTCTGGACTCGCATTTTTAGGATCTGTAACGAATGAGTTGTGGGTCAACAAAGTAGGTAACTCGTATATATTTGGAACTTTTGAAAATGTTAAAAATAAATATCTATATTTCTGAAAGCCAACGATTTAACATTGTAAAACTTAGCGCAACTGAGTAGCGGGTGATATAGTACTGATATTAATGCATTGCATATTGCACACTAGTTTTCATATCCTAAAAGCATATTACATTTATGTTGCGGTTAAAGGTCTATGAATCTTTTTGTGCTTACTTTTCATTGCCAATATTACTATTACTTGAGGTGAGTTTCATGGCTCCTATTTTATTTCTTTTTAACTCTTTTTGGGGAGAATACATGCGCATTTACAAAATAGTTTCATACTTGTTCTCATAACTTATTTACAAAACTCGTTTACATACTCAGTTACAACTCGTTTACATACTCATTTACGAACTCGTTTACCAAACTCTTACATACTCATTTACATATCTCGCGGTGGGATACACTACTTTTTTCACTTATGACGCAACAACTCTACTTCTCTTTCAAAATGATTACGGATTAGCTTAAGTGGCATGAACTGTTAATTACGGTGGGTAAGCGCAAATGTTATAAAAGATATCTATTTGGGATTGACATCCCCGTTCAGGTGAGTAGCGCTCATTAGTTTGACGGATTGAACTAACGAACGTATTCCATGTCGGAACATTTGCACTACATTCACATGGAACACTTACGTGCCTAAAAATTGCATACATACAAGCAGAGGCTCAGTGTTATGACTTAGGGCAGTCTTAATCACATTTTCGTGACTATTGTATATGTTACAATGGTCACACACACTTTATAAATCTTTGATTTCAATATTTATACTTACATTTTTGTGACTATTGTATAGATTACAATGGTCATTCACACTTTATGAATCTTTGATCCAACATTTATACTTACAAAAACCTATAAACTCACCAACCTTATGTTGATATTTTATAACATGTTTTTCTCAGGTGAATAAGATGATTGACTTAACTGATGTGCATTGGAGTCTAGACTTTTCAAGAATACATTCATGGATTTCTACAAATCAAATCTTATTGTATCATTTCATGCTTTTCATTGTGGTGCAAACCTATCGGGACACAAGTTATACCAGTTCAATTTAAGATAGAAAAAAAAAAAACAAAAAAAAAAAGAAAAAATAAAAAAAAAAAAAAAAAAACCAAAAAAAAAAAAGTAAAAAAAAAAAAAAAAACAAAAAAAAAAAAAAAAAAAAAAAAAAAAAAAAAAAAAAAAAACGAAAAAAAATAAATAAGAAAAAAAAAATCAAAACGAGATTACTTTTCAAATGACTCATTTAAAGGTCGTTCTCTCATATCTTGTGCAATGATATTATGAAGTAACGCTCTTGGACATATTTCTAATGCGACCCATTTTTGGGGTGTTACAGAATGTTTTATAACTTGTCAGGCATGTTCACTTCTCAATTGAATGAGATTGTTGAAAGAACACATCGCAAGTTAAGAAAGATGAGTCATGCTATATTATACGAGCAATCTATTCCACAAAAGTTTTGGTGTCATGCATTAGATACGGCAACATACATCTTTAATAGTGTTTATATTAGAAAATTGATTAATAAAACACCCTACAAAATCCTTAGAAATAGGAAGTTGTCATCAGATCACTTTAGGGTCTTTGGTTGTAAGGTATTTATACTTAACACTAAAGTACATCTCACTAAGTTCGATCCAAAGTCGTACGAAGGTGTGTTTTTAGGATACTCTCAAACTAGTAAGGCATACATAGTGCTAAAATAAGGAAACAATGAGAATTTAGGAATATCTCAGTGTGACCTTGGATGAGAGCTTGCTTGAGCCTAAGTCATCTCCTTCGATAGAAGATGATCGGATTAATTAACCCATAGTTCAAGATCTCAATGGGTCCCTATCATTACAAGTTAATGATCTAGATGAAGGTTATCCTAAAAGTGTCAAAGAAGCTAGAGGTCACCCAATAGAACAAGTAATTGGTGAGTTAAATGAGAGGACACTTAGGTCTAAGACATGCTTAGGATTTTCTCATGATATTTCCCACAGTTCAAATTGCAAGAGTCTAGTTGAGGTTGTTCATGGTTGACATGCACCATAGGATATTGATTTAAATGAGGTGTTGATAGAATAATTAGAGGTCTAGAAGTTGTTTGCACTACCTTATATATTTGTGCTCTTAGAGCTATGAGTCAAATAAGCTAATGTGCTAGGACTTAAGTAAAAGGCATGGAAGTTAGGCAACATTGTTGCTTTAACAAGATGAAGGATAGATGCCAATATATTATTCAAACTATGATTGACATTATCTCAAATTCTACATGTCAAACTTATGTGCTATGAACAAGAATTCAATGAAAAATGACACGTTGGATCGCAACTCACCCTTGTGATAAAAATGTTGTATTTGTGTCAACTTATTCATTTTATGTGTTGATTGCATGCTATGTATATTGGGATAGAGAAGAAAAGAAAAGATTTTATGCAAACACACAAAATACTTACGTAGTTAAAGAGAATTCTTTTAAAATTAAATTCGGTACGGTATTGCATAACATACTAAAATATACAAATAATAAACATGATAATATAGTTTTCTCGTCCGAGAAACTATGTACTTGACTTACAATACACTTTGGTAGTTAAAGATTATCAATGTTGACACAACACATCGACCATAAGTTTGAGATATTATACTTAGCAAAACTTTGCTATTGTATAATGGAATATGTGTTCCTATATGTGTAAAATATCCAAGAAGGATTAAAATACACATCGAAGTAGGTTTGATAACTTAGACCACTCATCCGAGATCATAAGTATTTTCTTTGTAACGCAATGAAAATAAAGTTATCATCAAGTGTTCATCACAACCAACTATAATTGGAATTATCATGCATGGCTCAACAAATCATGGTGCATGCATGCATAATTATAGGAACTAGCTTGTGTTACTTGATCATTTAATTTTAACTAAAAACATATTTTTCATGCAAGCATACTTTTCACATCACCAACAAAGAATTGAGATCTTTAAACTTAAAACAAAATCAAGTTATTTCAAATCAAGAAACCAATAATAATATCATCAAACATCTAGAAGGAATATTACAAGCATTAACTTACCAAACTTTTAAGAATATCATTCAAGCTTTTATATATATGGTTGCATGACATATTTGAGTGATTTTGTGATAGATGATTATATGCCTATTTGTGATTGTGTGTATGTGATTATGTGATTTTGTGACTTTTGCTATGTATGATTGAAATGATATGCTTAGCGATTAATAGTATTCATTAATAAGTTAGCTTTTCATAAATTGAAAACACTTGGATGCTACACTTACATGTTGTAATGATTAACTGATAATAGGCTAAATGCTATGTGGTTATATGCTTACTTGTTAGTGTTATTAAGTGATGATATGAAAAGTATGCTTGCATGAAAAATATGTTTTGATATTGTTTGCTTATATGCTTAGCTACTGATAACGCCTTAATTATACAAGTTTTTGGCGGCGTTATTTATATATATTTTATCATTTCTTGTTAACTTTCGATACTTAATAGCATGAATTATGTGCAGGTTCACTTGAAGATATCCCAAGCTCAAAAAGAACAAAGTTCAAGTGTTTATAGTTATTGAGAAGCAAGATAGAAGAAAAGAAAGGACCAAAGCTGAAAAAGACCCAAAGTACGTCGCACATTCCCTTTGTGCGCCGCACTTCTTATCGAGTTAAATAATTAAGGATGATGATATGAACTCTGCATTAACTCACCAAGTACACGGCACAATTTCTCTAATGCGCCGCGCATCCTAGCAGCATTAATGAATTTTCCACCGACTTAGCCAAACTACCCGCACAAATATCATTGTGCGCCGACTTCGATTCCACACACACAACCTATAAATAGAGAAAGCATTTCTCATTTAAAATCATTCCTTCACTCATATTCATCTCTATCTCCTTCAATCATCATTCCTAAATCCCTCATCCATAAACACCATAATATTTTGAAGATTTGAGATCAAATCACGAAGAATGAAGTAGAACACTATCATAGTTCTAGTAAAATAAAGGTTATACTACGATTCTATACTTGTTACGGGTAGAGTTTGATCCATATTCTTACCCAGACATAGTATGTTTCTTGTTATTCTACTTAATTTTGTTATGAACTTCATAGCCATGAGAGGCTAAATCTCTCATGACTACTCGGTGAAAATAATATAATGAATAAGCATTTAGTATAATTACGATCTTGTTAATCTTAAGCTTATGTTATAATCCTATCGTGTCTTATCTTATAAACTTTGATTATCAACTTTGATTATATACTCACACCGGTATAGGTCGAAAGACCCGTTGTGAACTATATAGTTTTAAAGATTTATCTTTGATCTTTATTGTTTGTGATGAGAAATCCACTTACGTTATTTGATAAACAAAATAGATTTGATATAATAGTAGCTAGATTATTTGAGTGACACATTCGATCGAGTTAACTAAACATAAGTCTTAAGTTAAACAAGTGAATTTGTGAAAATTTTGTTTATCAGTCATCCCCTCTCTCTACTTTCTCTCACTAAAACTACACAATGATCCATCTAGTTTATTTTGATCAACCAAGACCTCCCGAAAAGGTGTTTTTTATCCTTGTCAATTGGTATCAAGAGCTAACCGGGGGTGTATTGTATTCGAGTGTGTTGTGTTTGTGATTTCGTTTTTTATGAGCTCATTGGTTCGGCGTTGTTCCTTGGCTTACAAGCGTTTCGTCATAGTCATTTCTTGCGTGGCTAAGACAAACACAAGGACGGAAAGAAGAAACGAACGAGTGTATTCTTAAGTTGGGATCGAACGAGTGGAAACGCAGTGGGACTCGAACGAGCGAAAGTCTTGTGTGGATCGAACGAGTGGATCAAACAAGCTGATCGAACGAGAGGATCGATCTAGTCAATCGAACGAGCAAGGATCGAACAAGCAAGCATCGAACGAGCAAGGATCGAACTAGCGTCGATCGAACGAGCGAAGGACCGAACTAGCCACGATCGAACTAGCGTCGATCGAACGAGCGAAGGACCGAACTAGCGTGGATCGAACTAGCGTCGATCGAACGAGCGAAGGTTCGAACTAGCGTCGATCGAACGAGCGAAGGACCGAACTAGCGTGGATCGAACTAGCGTCGATCGAACGAGCGAAGGTTCGAACTAGCGTCGATCGAACGAGCGAAGGACCGAACTAGCGTGGATCGAACTAGCGTCGATCGAACGAGCGAAGAAAAGGGTTTCAGTAAAACAGCCATAACTTTTGATCCGTAAGTCCGTTTAAGGCCCGTGACCTCTCAAATCGAAGAGAAAAACGTGACGGATCACGCTGTAACCACCCTTTAGCTGGTTAAGGATTTTTCGAAGCCCAAAAACATCGTTTTCTATGATTTATTGACACTTTTCAGTATTTTTGGAATTTTTCGCCGCTGATTCCGAATCAAATCATTCACGGTTATCTAGTGATCTTGTAAAATCCCGTTAATTCATTATCGGTTTTGATCATAGACGAGTAAAATCCCGTGAACGTTAATTGATTCAAATCCACAACAACAACAAATCACTTTACCCACTAAAGATCCTTGTTTATCATTTCACATCACTTTTGCAATGTCGACTCAACAAGACATTTATGCAGCCGGTTCTGAAAACCGCCCTCCTATGCTTAACAAAGAGAACTATGTTCCATGGTCATCACGTCTTCTTCGGTATGCTAAGAGTAGACCAAATGGAAAGTTAATCTACAACTCCATTATGAATGGTCCTTATGTCAGACGAATGATCCCTGAACCAGGTGATACAGATCGTGAAGTACCTGTTCCTGCAACGTTTCATGAACAAACCGATGATGAACTCACAGTAGCAAAAATTAAACAGATGGAAGCAGATGATCAAGCTATTCAGACCATTCTTCTCGGTCTTCCTGAAGACATCTATGCTGCTGTTGATAGTTGTGAAACTGCTCAGGAAATCTGGTTACGTGTGCAACAAATGATGAAAGGTTCTGATATTGGAATTCAAGAAAAGAAGGCTAAGTTGTTTAATGAATGGGAAAGGTTTACTTCTACTGATGGGGAATCGATTGAGTCTTACTATCACCGTTTCTCAAAATTGATGAATGATTTTAAGAGAAACAAACACTTTCCTGAAAAGATTGCTAGTAATCTCAAGTTCCTAAACAACTTACAACCATAATGGAGTCGACATGTTACTATTGTTGATCAAACAAAGGACTTGCATACGACAGATTACACTCAGTTGTATGATTTCTTGAAGTGCAATCAAAAGGAGGTTGATGATCAAAGAGCATAACAACTTGCAAAAACACAAGATCCTTTAGCACTCATAGCAATTTCCAACAATCCTTTCAACTATCCAGTGTTTCACCCAGATCAACCATCACCAAGTACCTACATACAACAATCACAACCCAACAACAACTATAACCCACAATCATCATTCAACCAGAACTACATGCAACAACCATTGCCAAATCCTGAAGACATTACAGATCCCACAACTGCAATGAACATGGCACTCATTCTAATGGCTAAGGCATTCAAACTAAACTACTCAACACCAACCAACAACAACCAGAGAATTTCATCAAACCCTCGTAATCAGCAGATTGTTCAACCGGGTATGAACATGGGTCAAGACAGACAGATGCGGATGGTTGGAGCCAATGGTGGGCATCAGTTTAGACAGTATGCTGGGCAGAACGTTGGGTATCAAAACGGGTATAATGCGGTACAGAATGTCGGGAATCAGGTTGTTTGATATTTGCTTAATTGTATACTAAATTACCCGGGATTTTGCCAAATAAAAGCCAATATAATGCCAAAAGAATAGAAAATGTGTGCTTTTGTGTCCAATTGTGCAGGAAAGGATTGAAAAGACAAAAAGAAGCAAAAACGATCAAAAAGCCGACAAGGAACGAAAGAGACAAGAACAAGAGTGAAGAAACAGCCAAAGATCAAAAGCCGGATCAACCCGACACAGCAAGAAATGAAGTCAAGAGTCAAATTAAAAGCCAAGGACTAAAAGTGACAAGTCTTCAAAGTTTAAAAGCTCATTTGGAGTTATAAGATTCAAGGACTTAATTTGCCAATTGTGAAAAGTTGTTTAGTAAAGAAGAAAAGGAAGAAAGAAAGAACAAGGACTGGAATTGCCATTCTCCAAACTGTTTTTACACTATATTTGTGCGGGTAAAAGACAAGGACCAAAGTTGCTATAACTCCAAACCTTTAAACTAAAAACGCGGCTTAAAACAACCCCAACAGCCTCCAACTGAATTTCCCGCCCAAAAACTCACACAAACCCAAATCGCAAATTACCCACCCCCGCTCCTTTTCTCTTCTACACTTCGCATACTTCCCACCTCCACATCACCTAGTCCACGTGGCATTTCTTTATTGGTGCAAACACGTCATTAATTTCATCAAACGGCCAAAAACGAGTGGAAATTGATCAAGGGCTGTGATTGATTGGAAGCTTCACGAATATCTCTCCTCTCCTCTTCCATTCTCTATAAATAGATGCTTAGGGTCCATTTTTAGAGGAGTTAGTTTTTGTTTTTCAATTTTAATTGTTTTTCTTTACCTTTTAAGCATTTTGTTTAAGCATCATTTTTTAAATTCAGTTTAAGGCACTTGTACTTTTGTGTTTTCTACTTGTACTTCATCATTTGGTTAATAACATTCAGCTTTCAAGTCTTTTCATCCTTTGATTTACATTTTAAGCAAATTTTACCTCATAAGCTCTTAATAAGCTCTTTTGAGCTTATTCATGTT
>BQNB010079468.1:0-30234 GCA_026074375.1 Tanacetum coccineum | reverse complement strand
TTATTTGACTATTTATCAGTTTAGTTAGATTTTTTGATGAATCTTCAAATATTTCTAGTTTAAGTTTCAAATCATTTTTATCTTTTAAAGCTTCTTCTAACCGATTTTTAAGGTCTTTGATAGAAATATCTTTCACTTGGACATCATACATTAAAAATGCAATATCTTCTTCATAAACAACTTCATTCTTTTCATGAACAACTATCCTAGCTTCTAATGATTCTAAACCCATTTGATAACCTATAATTTCTGGATTAGATTTATTAAAAGCTTCATACTGTTAATCATACCGTTTTTGAAGAGTTTCATATGATTTTAAGCAATCTTTAGAGCAAGTATGTACCTCAGAGTCTGAACTTGATGAACTTAATGAACCTGATGAACCTGGGATGTATAGGCCATTAGAGCAAAGTTCGTAAGTCCTTCTTCAGCCTAAAAGCTCCAATCATAACCACCTATCCCATCTTGAACAACCAAGGCATTTGCAGGAGTCTCCACTAGTACAACCCTTCTCATATTATCTCCATTTCTATTCCCTTGATTCCTTTGTGCCTTGCATTCTCTAGAAAAATGACCTCTCCTATGGCAGTTGTAACATTCAACCTTTGTCTTATCAAAGCCAACAGTTTCTTTGCCATTGAAATTCAAATTCCTTTCTGTCTTCTTTAAGAATCTCTTCATCCTCATGGTAAGCATGGCCACCTGCCATTTGAGATCCATCTCTTCAAGATCACTAGTATCAATCTACTCTAGATCTTCATTGTCCAATTGTGGACTATTATATAGATTAGCAAAGAAGGAAAACATGACATCATCAGAATAAGTTAAGGAAGAAGCTTATCCTTGTGAACTAGCAGTAGAAACTTCATGAGCAGTATTAACTGCTTCATTAGTACTGCTAGTGTTTTCTGAAGATTCAAAAGCCACATTCTGAGAGTTTGAGCTTAAGCTTAATTGGCCTTTAATCTTAGCTTCATACACCTTCAGATTGTTGTACAAATCATCCATACTTAACGTGTCTAGATCAGATTTGTTACGCATGATCAAGGTATGAGTGTTCCAAGCTGATGGTAGACTCCTCAGCAACTTCAGATTTGCATCTTTCTGAGAGATAACTTCACCATGAATTTCTAATTGGCTGATGAGTTTCTAAAACCTATCATAGGTTTTATCCAATCCTTCAGATCTTGACGCAGCAAAATTCTCATATTGCTGCTTCAGAATAGTTTTCTTCATTTTCTTTGATTCTTTGTTGCCTCCAAACCTAGCCTTGATTGCTTCCCATAAGGTCTTTACATCCTTTATTCCATGAAACTTCAATAGGTGCTCATCAAGAATGGCCAACAACAGAGTGCTTTTTGCTTTCAATTCATTCTTTCTTGCTAGCTTTTGTTCAACAGTTTTAGGAGGAATAGGACCTTCAGTACCAACACTAGCTGATGCAATTGCAGCAGGTGCATCGCCATTCACAATAACCTCCCAAAGAGTGTGAGTAAGATATTGCTCCATTCTCATGCTCCAGAGACCATAGTCTCTTATTTTGAGCATAGGAAGTTTTATTTCAGACAATGTTTGGGTTGATTCTGACTGTGATTTCATCTTCTCTTTGAATATGAGATCTTGTGTAGATATAGTGTTCTTCTTATTCAAAGTTTCTCAACAAGCTCTGATACCACTTATTGATCCCTTTTGAACAGATCTTACTTAGCTTGTTAAAGCTTAGTTGTGTTGGATAGATCCAAGACAACTATAATAGAAACTAAGATTATGAATACTACAAACTATGCGGAATCTAGTTTGCAATACTAAGAAGAACAATGAAATAGTAAAACAAGATCTTGCTAAACTTTCAATATATTAAACATAATCAAAGTTATAGAATAACCTTAAAACTATGAATACTAACTATATTTGCTATGAAAACTATATAAAACTTGAAATCTAGATCTATGTTGTAGGGTTCCTTTTATACACTAAGGAAACCCTAATGGGCTTACAAAACACGTCAAGTGATTAATGCATATCAATTCCTAATATATCTCATGCATATCACTTTAGCAGTACTAACTATTATAACTAACAGTACTAACTACATAACTAACAGTACTAATAAACTAGCAGTACTAACACTTTGTACTGGCAACACTAACTATTACACTAATAGTACTAATGACTTAGACTATTTTCTCTAATCTTCATCTGTAGTAGTCTCTTCAACCAGCAGTAGAAACTTGAACCAGCAACATTAAGTTGTAGAAGCCTCTAATTCCCAACACAATTTCTATGCCGATCCCTTTAAGATACCATAATTCTAAGTGCATGGTGTCTTTAATGTATCAGAAGATACGCTTAACCACTTCAAAATGAGAGGTTTTAGGATCCTCTTGGAAGCGGCACAAAGGCAGACACTAAACATGATATCAGGCCTACTTGCCGTTAAGTATAGTAAACTACCTATCATGCCTTGATACTTGGTTCTATCTACCGACTCACACTCTTCGTCTTTCATGAGTTTAGTATCGGAGGACATAGAAGTTTTCATTAGTTTAGAATCTTCTAAGCCAAATTTCTTAAGCATTTCTTTAATATATTTAGACTGATTAAAAAAGATACCATCTTTCATTTTTTTTATTTGTAATCCAAGAAAGAAGTTAAGTTCACCCATCATGCTCATCTCAAACTTGTCATGCATGATTTTGTCAAATTCATCACACATGTCTTGACAAGTCGAACCGAATATAATGTCGTCGACATATATTTGAACGATGATGAGATTTGAACTTTTCTTTTTAGTAAAAAGTGTATTATCTACCATTCTTATTTTGTACTCATGTTTAATAAGAAATGCTTTTAATCTAACCTACCAAGATTTGGGTGCTTGTTTAAGATCATACAAAGCTTTCTTTAGTTTATAAACATGATCCGGTTTTCGAAGTTAATGAATCCTGGAGGTTGTGCCACACATACCTCCTCATTGATAAAACTGTTAAGGAATGCACTTTTTACAACCATTTGGAATAGCTTAAAATCTAAAGCACAAGCATAAGCTAGTAATATCCTAATAGACTCAAGTCTAGGAACTGGGCTATAAGCTTCATCATAATCGATGCCCTCTTATTGATTATAGCCTTGAGTAACTAACCTTGCCTTATTTTGAGAAACCATATCGTTCTCGTCTAACTTATTTCTAAACACCCACTTGGTTCCTATGATTATCATATTCCTAGGTTTTGGAAGTAACTCCTACACGTCATTAGCAATGAGTTGATTTAATTCTTCTTGCATAGTGATTATCTAACATTCATCCGTTAAGGCTTCATTCACAAAATTAGGTTCTATAGTTGATATAAAACAAAAGAAGTTACTTTGGCATTGGGCTTGTGACCTAAGGGTTCTTTGGTTAAGGTTTCCTATAACATTTTCTAATGGATGGTTCCTAGATTCCTTAATATTGACTATTTCGTCAATCTCTAAAGTTTTATCCTCAATGTCATTTTCCAAGTTTTTCTTTTTGGTAACCTTAATTGATTCTTCTTCATCTAAGTCATCATCCACCAAAGGTAATGTCTTAGAGGGTGGAGGAGTTTCATCGAATGTCACGTTGAGTGATTCTTTGATTTTCCCAGTGTGTTTATTAAGAATGATGTAGGCTTTACTATTGTGGGGGTAACCTAAAAAGACACCTTCGTATGACTTTGTGTCAAACTTAGTGAGGTAGTCTTTGGTGTTTAAAATGAAGCACTTGCTTCCAAACACCATAAAGTAATCAAGAGTAGGTCCTCTATCTCTCAAGAGTTCATAAGGTATTTTACCTAGGATGGCTCTAATTAGGATTCGGTTGAGAATGTATGTTGAAGTGTCTACGGCATTACATCAAAACTTTTGTGTCAAAGTTTGCTCATTCAATATAATCCTACTCATTTCTTGAAGTGTCCTATTTTTCCTCTCAAGGATGCCATTTGATTGAGGAGTGCGTGGAGCACAGAAGTTATGTGTAATTCCATTGACATTATAAAACTCTCTAAATTGCACCTCATTATCAAGTTCCTTACAGTGGTCTGTTCTTATTAACACTATTGTACATCCTAATTAGTTTTGAATTTTCTTACTAAATATCTCGAATTGATCGAAGGCTTCATTTTTAATCTTAAGGAATCTAGTCTAAGTATACCTAGAGTAGTCATCTACTATGACTAAGATGTAGAGGTTTCCTCTGTAACTTCGTATGGCTGATGGACCAAAGAGATCCATGTGAAGGATTTCTAAGAATCTAGTCGTTGAGATCATATCTTAGCTTTGTGACTAGCGTGAGCTTGTTTTCCAATTTTGCAAGCATCATAAAAGGTTTCCAATTTTGCTAATGATTGAATGAGACGCATATTAGCGTGACCTAATCTCCTATGCCACAAAGTAGAGTTTTCATCAATCGTTGCAAGACAAGTTTTATGTTTTGGCTTATTTCCTAATTTCATCACATATAAGCCTTTCTTCCTAATACCTCTACCTATAATCTTACCATCCTTAGTGATTTCACTATCATGTTCAAAGAAAGTTACTTTACACTTATTATCACATATTTGTCCTACACTTAACAAGTTAAATCTTAAGTTATCAACATGTTCTACATTATCTATATTGAGAGAGTCATTAGAAACCATACCTTTGCCAAAGATGTTACTGCGAATATTACTACCAAAAATGACATTACCTTCGTTGTACGCTTTATAAGTAGAGAAGAGCTTTTGGTTACCCGGGTCATATGTTTAGAGCATCCGCTATCCTTTATCCACTTAACGGGTTCCAAGCCGACTCCAAGGCATATCTATTCATATAAGACAATAACTAAAACATTTGGTTTGTAATATCTTATGGGTCCGAAGTTGTTAGTGCTAAACATCCCTTGCATTTGATGCAATTGATTAGGATATGGAAATGGATGACACATTTCCCATGGCATGTAACTTTGATGTTGGAAGTTGCTCCAAGTTACGGGAAAACCATGATATTGGTTTTGTTGACCAACATTTCTTTTTGGTTGCGGTTTCTTAAAACGATGATAATTATTATTGACTCTTCTAGGTGGTGGAGTTTTTGATCTAAAGTATGGTTTTGAAAATCCAACTCCAAGTTTTAATGATGGCTTGTAAAATTGTTTGACTTCATTATCACTAGCAACGGGAACTTTGACGATGTTTACCATTATATGTTTTGGTCTAGGTCCTAAATTGGATTTTTGAAAAGAAACAGATTTTACAGAATGGTGAACAGACCGGCGGTCCCATGATTATTTGTGGGGCTGCCTTTACTATATGGGGTCGCCCTTATTTAAGGGACCTCCGTAAGAGACATTTCTTTCTGATATTTCACAAATTTATTTTCTTAGTTCCACTAGTTGATGCTTCAAATGAATTGAATCCCAAACCTAATTTATCTCTGGAGGGTTTTTGATTACTCAACATTTCATTTAAGAAATGTGTACTCTTTTCAAATTTTGTTAGTTTAATAGCTTTCTCTTTGAGTTTTTCAATTCAATTCTAAGCAATTGAAATTTTGTACATTCGAGATCAACTCCTTTGTTTTTCTCGAGTGTGGACAAGTTTTCTTTTAGTTCACTAAGCTTATTTTCTAAGCTATTTCTAACGGCTTTTAATCTTTTGTTCTTTGTGATAATTTTTAGACTCATTTTGCATAGTTTATCATATTCATTGTCTAGAGCTAAATCGTCTATTGATGAGTTTTCATCACTAAAGTAAGAGGAATCAAAACATACCTTATTTGACACTTGAGCTATGAGACACGTTTCGTCTTTAGTCTTGTCATCATCTTCTTCACCGCTATCACTCCAAGAACCTCCTACAAATGCTCTTTGGTTCTTGTCTTTTGGTAGTTTTAGACATTCTCTAATAAGATGATTTGGGTATCCGACTCTAAAACATTTCCTTTCACTTTTGTCGTTCTTGTCATCTCAGTTTCTTTAAAAGGTCTTTTTGTCGTCCCTAGGTTGCCTTACAAGTCTTCCTCTTCTTTTGAAGAGCTTCTTGATGTCTCTCACCGCCATGATGTACTCTTCGTCTTCACTTCCGGAAGTCGAATGCTCCTCATCACTAGATTCCTTCTTAGCCTTTAAAGCAAGAGATCTCCTTTCTCCTTTAGCTTTGACTATTTCGGAATCTTTCTTGATGATCATTTCGTAAACTTTGAGGTTCCCGATAAGTTCATCAAGAGATTGTGATGTTAAGTCTTTCGACTCTTTAATTGTCGTTATCTTTGCTCTCCATTTAGGATGTAGAGCCCTAAGAAACTTCCTAACATAATTCTTACTAGAATAACCTTCATCAAGAGCTTTTAGACTAGTAATGATAGTATTAAATCTAGCAAAATCACAATCTAGAAGTCTTTAGAAATGATGAATTGATCATATTGTTGTACCAAAAGGTCGATCTTGTTATCTTTGACTTGGCTATAACCTTGATGGGTGATTAACAAAGTTTTTCAAATTACTTTTGTCGTATTACACATGAAAATTCTTTCATATTCTTTTCTAGGCATAGAGTTGTAAATAACCATTTTAGCTTTGTTATTTTTCGCAAGTCTCCTTTTAAGTTCATCAATTTGTTTTTCAAAAGGGATAACCTCATCTATTTTGGTTTCCAGATTTTGTTCAATAGGTTGAAAATCACCGTTAGTAATAACATGCCAAAGATCAAGATCTTTTGATTTAACATATGTTTTGCATCTATTTTTCGAATAAATAAAACTATTACTTTCAGAGAGTGGTGGTCTTTGCATGGATTGCCCTTCTAGATATTTGTTGGAATCCATAAATCGATCCAAGCTTTAAAATACAGTATATTTTAAAAATCTTGAGTGACCTCGGCTTCTGATACCAATTATGGAAACTAGAAGGGGGGGGGGGTTAAATAGTTTACCGGTTAATTAGCGTTTTAAAATTTTACTTCTAAAATTGTTAGGTTCGTATATGTTCAACCAACCAAAAATATGAACCAACAATATATATATATATCTACTAACAATAACTAAACAAACAATAAGTAAGAATCACAACACTATAAAGAGATGAGGGAAGAAACAATCAAACCAAGACACCAAGATTTATAGTGGTTCGGCTACGAAGCTCCTCTTCGTCCTACTCTACTCCTCGAGTATCCTACTCGAGATTTCACTATGTCAACAAGCTCCCTTTAGGCGGAGAAAACCGTTTACTCTTCGCTGAAGTTGTTTTTCGACACTAAGCTAAATGTCGAGTCCTAATCTTAGCTAGAACCAATCTACCACTTCACAAGTAATACACAATCACATGATCTACACTATCAGATTTATACACTATTTGATTTACACACAAGATGATCAAGATAGAGATTTAGTTCTTAGATGAAAGAAGAAGAAATCACTTGATTACAACAATTCGTTTCTTGGCGAACACGAATGTTCTTCTCTTACACTTGATAGAGGAATGAGAAAGAAGAGATTAGATCACTTGAAACAAGATTAAACAATGTTAATGATCAAGATATTTAGTAAGAGAAAGGAGTTTATGAGAGAGAAAGATAACTGAAAAATTCATGCAAAGAGGTGTGTTTTTCAGCTAGGAATAGTGTAGTATTTATTGGCAGGAAATCCCAATGGTCACTAGTGGTGGTCCTGGCGGTCCCAGATATATTTGGGGGCCGCCCAGCCTATTAGAGGGTTGCTACTAGACTGACGCGGGGAAGGTTAGATCTGATGTGGAAGGTTCCATTTTGAGGGGAAAACCAAATTTGAATTTTATATTTAAATAAAACATTTCCTTTATTTAAAAAGTATTTTGTATGTATTTATTTTAGTAAAAATACTTTTGTGGAAATGTAATGGTTAAGAAAAAATATTTTCTTGATCACTAATCATGTTTAAATGATTTGTTTGTACATACCTTAAGTGATTTATATTTGAAGTGGAAATTTATGATTAATAACTTGTAAACGTTTATTTTTCTCTGAACGTTTTTACATTTAGTTATCTTCAAAACATCGAGAGGTCTAAAAATATAAATAATGTTTTTAGACATTATTTGTATTAACATAAGTAATTGTTGTTCTTGACAAAATGTATTATGTAAGTATAGAAACATGTATAAACATAATCAAAATGTCTAAAAATCAAAAGAGTAAGAAGAGTATGCTTACAAAGTTTAAGAACACAAAAGAAAACTAGGCTTTGATTTTTAACCCAAGAACTTAACAAAAACCTCAACTTGATTAATGAAACCCTAACTTAACTCTTGGAATCCAAGCTTGAAATCACCTTGAAACACCTTAGATATTAACCTAGAACACACTTGTATGTTTGTAATATCAAGAAAATGGAAAACAAATAGGATTCTAGTTATGGTTTTTGAGCCGTGGGCTTATGGAGAGAAACAAGAGGGAGTTTTTTTATTTTTGCAAGTGAAATTTGTAAGTGAGTAGCTAGTTGTATGCATCTATTATATAGAAAATATCAAGGAACATAAGTACTAATATATCCATGAAATTTAGGAGGGAGTGGGCTTGTGTAAGAATGGAGAGGTGGGTTGCTTGTTGTAAGACTAATGTAAGGGTTAGATGAGTGTGTAAGATAGTTGATATAATAATGCAAGACTTAGAAATCTAGCACATAGTTTAATCTTAGCAAAACTTGGCATTTGATTTATGAATTAAAGAGGGTGGCCGGTTATGGAAGTGTTTATGGATAGGAATTATATAAATTTTGGGTATTGGGTATATTTGTGGCTATTTGGTTAAGTGTAGAAAGGTGGTATAGTTTACACGCATGCATGAATGCTAAATATTGCGAAACGTAAACGTTTATATAACGTATAAAAATAAAATATGAAAAGTTATAAATTATCTTCATAATAATTATATAACACTTTCTTGACGTAAACTTTTATTTGTTTGATGCCAATTTATGTTAATTGTTGATTTTTGGTTTACACGATTTAACTTAACGGATAGAATTAAAAGTAAATGCGTAAAAATTCAAAGTAAATAGTTTGAGTTTATTAACGTAAAATGACCTAAAATTATGGGTTGTCACAACTAGCTTGTGTAACCAAATCATCCAATTTCATTTAAAAATCAATATATTCTAACAATTCACTAGATTCAAAGTATCATTGGATTCTCAACTAATGCTTCTAAACATGTCATAATGTTCTTCCTAGCATCCTCTAATTTTCTTCACACAATCATTCCTACCACAATCTTAAAGAATCAATGTACAATGCTAAGTGATTTGATAAGGCTTTATGTCAAACCACATGGGTTCTTTAACCACACACGATTGTATACCTACCTCTCACTCTTTAAACACCTATAAAAACCAATGATACACCAATATACAAAACACACTAACTCCTCTTCTATAAATTTAGCAGCACATAGAAACCAACTAAACATGAGTAACTCATCCGTAAGAAACTATAAAGGAAAGAATATTATGAAAGAGGAGGAGCTGAATGATGAATGGGTTAATCCAACAAGTGGAGATAGTTTAATCCTATGAAACTATGTGAAGAAGTGCCTATCGAATGGCCCGATATGGTACAAGATGGGGTATCCTCTCCCTCACAAGCTTGATGAAAATGAGCATCCTCATACTGCTATTTGCCAATGTTGCAAGAAAGGAATCAAGGTTCAAAATAACCTTAAGGAATTCCATGAGGAAATGAGGGAGATTCATTATTCCCTTAACAACAACTTCAAGTTGTTGTGTTCAATGGTTGAGCCATTGGTAAAGGCTGCAGCCCAACGCCGCAAGAAATAAACGGGTTGGATGGCAGCTCTAAATAAGGGGATGATAAGAATGGATGCCCTCAACTATGTAGGCTAGTGTGTTACTAAATATTATGTAATATATGATGTGTATTGTATGTGTTATGTGAAATAAAATGCTTGAATGCTTTTATTTCTTAGTTATAACACAATGGGATAAAATTATAACATGATTGTCCAAATATGCTCTACAAAAAGTAGTTGGAGTCATGAATAACTGTACATATATAATTCCAAAATATGCATATATGCAACAATGTAAAAAGTTACAATAATCCACATTTGTACTCATTCATGTTTCCAAGTCTTTAAATGGTAAGCTAACCCATGTTGGACTTGAACATGTGTATATGTTTGTTGCTTGTGTTGTTTTGTATTTGCTTGTGGCTAGTTGTAGCCAAGAACACCTCGTAGGTGATACTCTTGACCCATGAATCCCCGCCTTGGAACAAGGGGGAGCAACGATCTAGGGGGAGCACGTGACATGATATCTATTCCTGACTTCTATAGCGATATCAATTCTAATGATAGACCAAGATCCCGCCTTTTTATTTTACAAAAGGGGGAGAAGGAAAGCAAAGCAAAGATGCTTATTGTTCGGGGAAAAAAGCTAGCATAACTAGCAATTACGAAAGCAAAGAGTTATAGCGTACAGGGGAGTAGATAAGCTATGTACGGCTCATAAGGCCAAGAAGGTGAAGACAATGTTCAAGCAATTACGGAAGCAAAGAGCTATAGCATACATGGGAGTAGATAAGCTATGTAAGGCTCATAAGGTAAAGACAATGTTCAAGCTTCATCGAAATTACAAAGCCAAGAAGGTGAAGACAATGTTCAAGCTTCACCAAATTACATGGACAAGATCAAGACACAAACTACATCAACGGCGATCTTCATCTTCGCTACGTTTGTAATTTTATTTGCTTTCCAAAATTTTATTTGTCATCATCAAAAAGGGGGAGATTGTTGGTGCAACATTGACTAGGATCTCCTTTATGTTTTAACGATGTTAAATAAATGTTTAAAAACGTAAAATAACAAACGATATCTAAAATCTGCAAAACTAGACATGTGCCTCTAGCACGCTGGTCACGTGTCAGTGCGCTACCTGCGAATTCCATTTTTACGGATTTGATTTGTCAGCTTTCCTCTTACCTAAAACATGTAGAAACTTCAATAAAAGTATGTATATGATATTTAAGCATTTATGAACACTCTAAATGAGGTTTAGACTTAGAGAGGAGCAAAAATGAATCCTCCCATTTTTCAACAAAACGGCAACTCAAATCTTTCATCAAACGCCTCTAGCCAAGGCCAAAACTTATTTCTAAACCTAGTATGATCATATTTTCAACATTCCATCAAACGAAAGTATTAATTTGACCTTAATCCGGATTTATGATTGATCCTAATCATGGAACGGGTCTGACTCCCTTATTGGTCAAATGAAGTCAAAGGTCACTTTCTATAAATGCATCCTTTCCTGTTATGGGATATGCTCTACCTTAGATGTAAAACACTTAGCTTGTTTGCATCAAGATGATTAGTGATCACATTCATTGTTGATTATCATGGATTAAAGTCCAAGTGGCTAATTGAGTTTGTGGTATATTGGAGGTTAATCATGCTTTAAGCTTTCTCACCTCCTTATAAATGTTTTACAAACTCACACATGTATTCCTCATATGTACTAGATATCTTACAAACCCCACACTTCTTCCTACAACACTTCCATACATCCTACAACACATCCTTCCTAATCATTTGTTTACCCTTCTTACCCAACAAATGATTATATCTTCCACATACCCTAAACATTTCTTTCTTAAACCATCTCATAATCGCATATGCCTACTCTTTTCTCCCTTGTTGGCAATGTGATTATTAACCCAAATCAATCCTTTGATTCCACTTTAATCATCAACATCTTCATACATCTTATCTTCAAACCTTCATAAGCTTATACCTTCCTCACTTAAACATTCCCTAAATCTTATCCTCAATATGCCAACTTACATTCCCTTACACACTGTACCTTCCTTGTACTTGTTGTACTTCTTGTTTCATTCATTCCCAACATAGGCTCCTCCACATCACATTAAAACATTCTCCATCACATATCTACTATTAACCTTCTTCCTCACAAACCCATTTGAATTTCACACACATACACACACACATTCTCATCTTAACCCTTGATCACACCACATCATCAATCCAACTCGCCTTACTCTTTTCTCCTCCTTTAGATTGAAATCAAACTAACACAACAAACACACTTCTCTATCCAACATTAATCTTACCACTTCATCAATCCAATATACCTCACTATCTTCTCCTCCCTTAGATTGAATTCATATCTCAAACAAACACACTTCCCTCTATAAACAAATACATTATACTCCCTAAACTAACATACCTCTCTTTCTACTATTGATCTTGCTATCTCACCTATCTAACTTACCCTTCATCATCTCATCTCAATCCTTCATTTCAAACAAAATCAGTAGGCTTGTTTCCATCCCATCACCATCACATCATGCCAACTCATGAAAACTCATTCACAACTCATCCTTATCCCATTCTCCAATTGCAATATGTGTTTAATAATTTTGAATTTCAAATTTCAAAATTTTCCCCATTATATCCATCCTTTCTCTCCAAGTTTAGAATATTCCAAGAATATTATGTTGTACCTTAACTAGCCTCTCTAACCATTAGTTGGTGTAGGATATTGGATATCATAACACAATGGTAGATTATGGGTTAGGCTAAATTTCAGAGAGAGAAAGACTAGAGAGAAAAGTTCTAGTGAGAGAAAGTAATACTTGAATTATGAAATGACCAACCACCTCTTCCATGGGATGGAAGAGGTATTTATATGTCTTACACAAACCGGCCCATGGCCTTGGTATAGGCTTGCACTTGTGGGTTTAATACACGGCCCATTACCGTATGTCATACGTTATACATTAAACTACGAGCTACGATAAACTATAAAATACATGGGATAACCAAGTCTTTTTCTTAAACTTAACAATCTCCCCCTAAGGGAGGTCACCCTAGAAACTACTAGCTTAAGCTCAGCAATCTTCCGATTGATCTTGTTTTCCAGCTTGTAGTCTTTGATTCTTCATTTGATATCTTGTACTTTGATGTAGTGATCTTTGACTTGTGGCTTGAGCTTGTTCCTTTAAGCTTGACTCTGTAAGTGATCTTGAGATTTCTTGAGATCATCATCTAAAAGTACTCTATAATCATCATCTTGTGATCTTTCGCTATCTTGTGTACTTGTGACTTTTAGACTAACATGCTCATACCTTTCTTGATCTTGGAAGCTTAAATATACTTTGTTCTTGAAGTTCTTTTACTTTAATACTTGGTCACTTCAAGAAGGATGAGTGGTATCAGAGTAGCGAAAGCCTTAAAACATTTACTTGGGCTTTCATGATGTCTTAAGATGTGTCGGTCGAGTATGAGCATGTGGTTATGAATCTGACTTGTCTCCGGCTAACAGCTGCTACCGTCGGGAATACCTGCAGGTTTACGTTAGTAATAAACAGACGAAAGACTCTTTGTTCACTTTCGTTAAATGCGGTTGTAATAATCATGATTCCCTGTTAATCAGTATAAATACTGTATGTGATCAGGTAGAATTCTGAAGAATCTCCTTGACAGGATTTCGCAGTTGCACTAGCCCTTCTCAATACCAGAGCGTCTTAAAGCAAACAACACAGTATGAGTGAATCATTAAGTTACTATCTCACCGATTGAAGAGAAAATTAATTTGAAAATCAATCAACTTGTCACTAGTAAAAGTGTTTTTGTAACACATCAAGAGTTTTAAGCGTTTATCAAAATTCATCAGCCGTCAATTCATAATCTGGACCAAATCGATATCCAGTGTCACAAGTTTGATTCATTTAGGATCTCACAAGTCACCTACCATAGAGCTTGTTTGATGTTGGCTCTAGCAAGATTTCCATCTTCATTGTGAATACTTAAGTATCACTCAGATGTTTTGGTAGTACCACAAGGATAATGCGTAGGACTCTTAAGATATTCCTTGTTTTCACAGTGTGTAAAAGACAAGTATATTTGAATAGTATCCTAATGAGATTTATGGATGATCTCTTGGCTCTAGACTTAATAGTGCGTATTAGTTTTAGTGATCGGAGGTTGGAGCTGACTGCCACCTTTTTAATATCAACTAACTCAGAGTAAGAGAGTTGATAGAAATGTGTGAATCTCCATGAGAAATAAAACAAGAGTCTATTGAGAGACCTTGAGTGGCTAGGGAGGTTTATGCATTGCATCACTGGGTCTATGATAACTATCTTTAATACCAGACAACAGCTTAGTGTTTCTAATAGTTTATGCATTGACCCGGTTTCTGCCTAAGTGTATGGAGGGCTTCTTTCTTTTCACCCTTTATCCTTATAATTCTTTTTCATTCTTCAACCCTTTTAGTGCTTACTGAGACTTCTTGACTAGTACCTTGTTGGGTTTGTCCAGTTTTAGCTCCATCTCAGTCGGCATTATTCCTTTATTCTTACTTTTACTCCTTTTTATATCATACCTAAGGACTTCTACACTAACTAGTGGATTGTCCCTCGGTAGATCCCTCTGGTTCTGGCTGGATCATGGGAACTAATACCTAACCTTACCAACCTTATAACTTCGATAAAATTAAATGCATGGTCGGTCTTTTGGTACTGTTCTCCTTGCCATACAACCATTTGAAACACTCCCCTTCGGCATGTGCATCGATATACGAAAATGTTTAGCACATGGAGGATGGAGTTCACACATGAGTCTATAAAATCACATTTTTTATAAGTTTTCATATTTTAATCACATTTTCTCCCCTTATTAAAAATTTCAAACCCTTTGATATTTTGGATATCAATTGATTCAAATATGGTAAAAAAACTAGGAGAAAAATGTGCCAATTATTCACAAGCCGATAAAGGAACATATTAATGCTCCCCCTCAATCTGTAAGGGTATGTGTGAGTGTCAAGTATAATACTTTTGAAAGATTTTGACTTTAACGAGAAACTCTTGAAAAAATTATACATTGACACTTAACACCTAAATATACACTACATAATAATGTACAAGATATATTATACAATTATAAGATGATATTGACCTGAGTGTCGGAATGATGAAATCATTCTGTTCTCTGGATGAGTCTGTAGTCAACATCTCTTAACCTTCAACTAACAAAGCTTTCGAGACTCTTGAAAATTTGCCTGATCTTAAGCCTTCTCTCAGTAAGCTTGATAAACTCTTGACTCATTCATTTATCATCCTCAGACCAAATCCTATGGTCCATGCCAGGGTTAAACTTGAATAGCTCATAGTCTTTGACCATGAAATCTAGCTTTTCGAGAATTCTTGTCAACGTGCCATCGCTAAACTTGTGCACATCAGTCTTCCTCATCATCTTCTTCTGATTATTCCTATCTCTATAGATTACGGCCTTTGGCTTGTGGACAATGGTGTAATCTTTTTTGAATATAAAGTCAGTTGCATCCCATCTCAGCTGTGTAAGGTTGAGCTTCGTTTGATAGCTCTCAATATCGAGTTACAAGTCTTCCAGACGTTGTCTGATGACTATGTTCCTAATCTAAAAGTTGTCTGTGTTGAATAGATGAACTTTCTCAGCTCTAGATAAGCGGTTGAGCTTGCCTTGAAGATGAAGCAGGTACAGGTCTTCAAAATCATTCGGATGTAGATTTTTGAAGTCGGCTTCCGAGATCTTGTATTCTTTGTAGTCAGCTTTGCGTAAAACAATCTCTTTCGAGAATGTGTAACCATATTTGGAGTAGGTTTTGAGACTGACAACAATAAGAATCCTCATGTGGGATCTGACTGCACTGTGATTAGAAGGGGCACTATGTCTTGTAATGTAGAATTCCTTATACTTGAACCACCAGTGTTAAATACCGTAGGCTGCACTAATATCATAGTCACGTTCACTTTCAATCCATAGTGACGGTACAAATTCTTTGAGCTCGAAGTCTAGATTGTAAGCTTCTTTCAGCTTGGATATCGACAGAGCATTCCTTCTTTCTTTGTCACCTGATACAAGATATTACAGGTCTTTATTGAAGAAGTATTAAGTTTGAATTGTTACCTGACATGGTGGCCCTCTTAGAGGTAAAGGTTTGATGATGTCATGCATGACCCAATTACCCTCAGGATTTATCAAATTAATCTGGTCCGTCAGTAACAAGTGGCACTCTTCCATTTGAAATTAAATGGATATGCTATTCTTGTGAAATGGTTTGACTAACTTGTAAGCTGGACCTTCCAAATCAGACTTGACGAGCTTCGACTTTCTAGTCTGTTTGCAATACCATTTGATAAAGGAACCCATATCTCCAGTTTTCCAAAATAACTTGTTTTCTTCTAGATCTTGATATGTTTTGGCTATTGCATTAGCCCAGTTGTTCTTAGTCTCAGGTAAGTTGTTTGGAGGAATGACCCAGTCCGGTTCAGGTGTTTCTAGTGTTTCTTCTTCTAGAACAGGCTGCAACAAACCTGGTTTAGTCTTGATCTTTGAAAGATGGGCTGCACTGGTATCCTTTGAGTCTGACAGATGCACATCATATAGTATTGGAATGTCATCAATAGGCTGTTCAAATGGGGAAGCATACTTTTTCTTGGAGGATCTGGAGGGACCTTCTCTTGTGTCAGAAGTCTTCCAAGCTGAAGACTTCTGAACTGGATGTTGTTTTGAAGCTGATGCATCAGAATCATGCCCTTTCTTCTTGCTTTGGTCAAAGTCTTTTGGAGAAGGTAGAGGAGGATCTTGTACAACACGGCGTCTCTTACGAGACTTGGCCGTTGCTTCATTGAACTCCTCCCTGTTTTCACGATCCATAGATAACTCAAGAGCGTCATAGAGAGCTGTATGCTCCGGATGAGATCTGTAGGAGCCACTTTTAAACATTCGATCACGAAGAATTTATTTCATCTCAAATTCAGACAAATCTCTGAAGCATTCACGAATTGGAGATTGAAAAGAGTTGTGAACAACTTCTTTAACGACCTCATTGACGTATTTGTCAATCTTCAAATATAGATCATGATTCTCCAGCGTGTAAACCCTGGATGAAAGAGCTTAAGTTGTTTTGTCCTGGATCTTGTTTTTCTTCTCAAAGTTAGCACATATCTTTTCCAGTGTAGAGACACGATTGGCTAGGTCAGGATCTGTTGTACTTTGTTGTTGTGGAGGTGGTGGTAGTGGAAGTGTTGTTGTTGTTGCGGTTGTTGCTGTAAAGATGGGTTCTTAAGCAAGAGGTGACACAGGTTTGAGAGGTGTGAGATCGATGATTGGAGTAGACAGTGGAGGAACTGATGACGAAGCTTGATGAATAGGAACAGTGACCATGGATTCAACTTCAGTTTCCACATTAGCTTTTCTCAGTTCTTCTTCTGATGATTTGTCATTTAGGAATTGATCACCAAAGGTAAATGCATCATCAAGATTCTTCATTGATGAAAGAGTCCCTGATGAGCTTGGTGGATTCTCTATGTGGACGTGCTCCTCAGTTGTAAGCTTCAAGCTTTCATGTACTTGAGGGTAAATTGTAGCAATGAAGTCTTCATGCATGGGTTCAAGGTTTGGTCCAGCCTGAACCACATGACTTTGTCCAGGGTTTAATCCAGCCTGGTCTTCTTCCATGAGTACACACTCTCGTAGAGGTCGAGACTCGGTTGTTTTACCAGGGTCTAATCTAGCCTGGCCTTCATCAAGTTCAACAGTTCTTTCCTCTAGATCCATCATGTTCGATACTTCCTCACCATGTTCTTCTTCAACATAAAGAACCTCAGTATTCATCTCACTGTTAGATTTTTCCATATCAGCACCAGTTTCAACATCTATAAGAGATGGAGTATCACAGACAACATTCGTGGATGTATCATCCTGAGGTTGTGCAGAGGGTCTAGTAGATGCATCTTGAGTTGCTGGAGTTCGCCTCTAAAATATGTATTGGTCCGTGGTAATTTTCTTCTTTGGCTTTTACAGATCTAGAAGTGATTGTGTAGCTTGCTCATTAGGGATAATGCCTTTCCCCTTGCCTTTAACAACTGGAAGTTGTTGGGTGATCCCTGAGACAGGTTTACGAATGGCCACTCTACTAACTGGTTCTTGAAAAGATTTCAAGCTCATTTGTATACCTCTTTGGAGATTGTATTCATCATCTTCCACTTGAGGCAGGTTGACCTTCTTCATCTTCTTCGTCAACAAGATGGTTAGACATCTTTCCTTTACGAACTTTCATCACTTTACCCTTGCGGATTTTCTTTGAGGGATACGGCTTAGAGGTTTTCTCTTTCACATGCTTAGTTTGTTTGGCAAGAGCAGGCTTTTTGGCACGTGTAGGATGTTTAGACTTACTAGCTGGTAGAGCTTTCTTCTTCTTTCCACCCTCTTCATCTGTCACAATAGTCGCTTGACGGGGTTTACAGGAAGCCATTTCCAAGTATTTCTTTTAGTACTTTGAATTGCGAATGTCACCAGTAATCAGGTCTTTTGGAATAGGCAATCCGAATACCTCATCCAATTTTCCTTTGGGGAAGAATTTGAGATTATCGAGTGAATAGTCATCTGCCGTAATGTGAAGAGGAGACTGTGGCCTTTTGTAAATGTTGTGTCTGCCTCTTAAGTAGCAAATGATCAGCTTGGAGAATCGACACTATGGAATAACATAAGGCCTGGGCTTCTTGGTGGGAACTTTTAGATTGGTTGCATTAGAAAAGAAGGTCTTGATTGCCTGAACGAACTCTTCCCAGATAAGTTATGCATATTCTATGTTGGTTCCCGAGACAACACTCCATAATATTTGAAGAACTAGGTGTATGGGTCTGTCACTACCAGAAGTCTTGCCCGTTAAGAATTGATTGATCATAGACAAAATGGTTCTCCACGGCTGATATAGACTGTTTACGTATATCTTCAAGACAAATTGGAGTTCTTCAGGCTATCCCAGATTGTCCACAAAATCTATTACCAGATCACCAGCTCGAGGTTCCATAAAAGGGTATGCAAAATCCTTAGCGGTGATTCCCAAAGCACTGTGAAGAAGATCAGCATCCAGATTAACCTGTAGTTCATCCAGTTGGAAATTGTATACACCAGACTTGGTATCCATTGTAAGTGTGTTCCAGAATTACTGAATGTAGATTGAGGGAACATCAGCTGATACAGTGAATGCACTAAAGAAGTTGGTGTTCTGCAGTTGGTCCACTGAGATACGAAAGATTGGATTCTTTTGCATCTTTTGAAGATCCATAAGAAGGTTGCTTTTTCCAATGGCCAAGCGTGCCTTGACAGGAACTAATTAATCATCAGTTCTTTTAGGAGCAGGGGCATTCTCTCCAGCCATCTTATCTGCTTAAGAATATCAACAAAGATAGACAATATAGCAGATATTTAATGTTAGACGAGAATATTAGCCTTGTGTTTGAGTTACCATGCCATGATTGATTAAGGTTGTAATATAATTCACATTGAGTAACTGAATATCCGACAAGTCCAATAACAAGTTAACTGGGCCCGGATGGGAGTTAACTAGTCAATTGGGCCTTTGGATTGTGCCAGATATGGTTATTAGGCTTAATGGGCCTAGACTTGAAACAGTGGCCCAAACCGCTGCGAAGCAGTTCACCAAACCGTTAGGAAGTGGTTTGGGCAAACTGCTGCGAAGTGGTTTAGGTAAACCGCTGTGAAACTTGATTGACAAACCGCTTTGATTAGAAAATAATTAATTATTAAAAATTAATATTTTTCATTAAACCGCTGTGACCAAACCACAATGAATATTTTATTGGAATTTAATCAAACCACTACGGATTAGAAATTTTTTGAAATAGCGGTTTGAATATTTTAATATTAAAAGTATATTTGACCAAACCGCGGTGATGCTTGATAGCAAACTGCGGTCAACCTGTTTGATTAAAATATTATTAAACAGCAAACTGCTACCTAAAATTTTAAACAAACCGCTACCTAGAGAAAGCTTGGTAAACCGCTATCAAGAATATCAAGAGGCAAACTGCTATCAAGAATAGCAATTTCATAGCAAACCGGTATGATGAACACCTAATTTAAACATCATTTTTCTAACAATTATGGCAACTATAAACATTATCCAAGGTATCCTATATCATCTTAATCTCCTAGCAAGCATTTTAAACAACTTAATCTTTCACATTACATCCAATACGAGCATTACGCAACCATTTAAACCTTGATTTCATTAAAAATCCTAAGGGGGCGTGCTATCTTTATTAGCTACACACCAATGACCTCATAATCACAAACAAGTGCATACAAACTGTTCTCAACAACAACCAAACCGTTGTTTGACTTTCTAAAGTCAACCTCTAAACGAAAACCATCAGTTCATGCAAATAGGATATT
Organism: Tanacetum coccineum; assembly: GCA_026074375.1. Taxonomy (NCBI): domain Eukaryota; kingdom Viridiplantae; phylum Streptophyta; class Magnoliopsida; order Asterales; family Asteraceae; genus Tanacetum; species Tanacetum coccineum. The sequence continues at coordinate 9,982 of BQNB010079468.1, read as the reverse complement.
GGGGAATGAAACTAAACATACAATCGTCATCATAACTACCCTGATAATAAATCCCAACACTAAAAACACAACATCTAACACTCTAATGGCATTTGATCAAAAACGAATGTAAACTCAATCATATCATACAAATATGTTTGATCTATTCAAAAATGGTATTGAACGAGTGATTACCATCCTAAACCACACCTATCCCAACCATCAATCATCTTTTTCAAACAACATTTAATTTTTTGAAAAACCCTAAGTGGTTTTCTAGTGATTAGTTTTCTAGTGATTCTCATCAATTAAGCGTGTTTTGTTACGATTCCACTAAGTTATAGATAGATCTAATGACATAGAACAAGTTTTAATCGATACCTTAGCAAGAAAAACTCTAAATCTCAAGGTTTGAAGAAATGAAAATGGTGGTAGCAGTTTGCGAGTGTGTGTTTTTATAAGTTTGACCGGATTGTGAGAGGTTTGACCAAAATGGGCAGACCGCTGCCTCATATCCCTTAGTTTCAACTTTGGCAGATTTGGTCCCTATGGTTTCTAATCCTTTATCTTTTGGTTTTAAAGTATATAAGGGGTAAACTAACTTAGGAAAGTGGCACAATTAGCCCTTGTAGTTTATTGAGGCAAGAAAACACATATACCAAATGGCATTTAAGTCCCCTATACTTCTAACAACTGACAATTATGGTCCTTTGAGTTAAAATTAATTAACTCCCCTTCAAATTATGACCCCTTTTATATACAAAACCTTTAACATTAATTGTGTGATGTTTTAGAAACCCGTTTGATGAAATAAATTGAAATCACTCTCCCCCTAAAACAATGAACCGTTTTCTATTTAAATAGTTGTAGTCGTTGTTTGAGTGGTGGGGGGGTGGACAAATTTATTGTAAAAGCATAAACTGATTAATTTTCAACAACACTTTTTTCACCGTGGTTAACACAAATAATTTTGAAGAATCAAATAAGAAAAAAATATTTGGTTAAAAAGAAGACTTCTTTTCTTTAAGAAGAAATAACGTACTTAAATGTACATTACTCTTTTAAATGAGCCAGGGTTATGTACAAAGTATTCATAACTCATGATGCATGGATATGAAGTAATCCATGCCCGGGAAAAATTAATTACCCGTTGTCAGGAACGACTGTCTTTTTGGAGACATGCTTTCCTTAGATTGAAAAGCGGGTTGCAGTCTGAAATAACTACAAGCCATTAAGACATGTTTTAAAAGGTTTGAACTTCTGCTCAAACTTTATTTAAAGACCCGTGTCATTATTGAATGACATTTCCAGGGTCGTAAATATTATCTATTTTCAGAAGACATGTCTTGAAAACTATTTTTAATATTTTCTATTTTCTGATTTTTATGGTTTTTGTAGGTTTTATATTTTTGTATTTTTCTTTTTGGTTTTAAAATATGTACATAGGATACATGAAGACTATCCTTTACTCATCCTCTCCTTCTTGAAGACGTTTGAGAGTTTCCGGAGACATACTCTTCATTCCAAGTCGCGGAAGAAGAAATTCGAACCGCTCTCTTGGTAATGCCTTTGTGAATATGTCCGCAAGTTGATAATCCGTTGTCACGAAGTAAAGTTCAACCACGCCGCTTTCCACTTGCTCTCTTATGAAATGGTGACGTATGTCGATGTGCTTTGACCGGGAGTGTTGGACATTGTTGCAGCAGAGAGCGATAGCACTTTTGTTATCACAATACAAAGGTATATTATTGAATGCAAAGCCGTAGTCCGTTAGCTGTGATCGCATCCAAAGGATTTGAGCACAACATCCAGAATGTTGTAAGTGCGGCGGTGTTTGAACTTCAGAGGAAAGTGCGGCGCACAATGTAACAAGTGTGGCAGACTTCATGAATTTTGGCTAGAAATCTTTCTTTTCTTGTATTTGCCTCCCAAAGTGTATAGATTCTTGAGCTTGGGTCTTTAGAGTCTTCAAGTGAACCTATAAGCAATTTAAGCTTAATTATGTATCAAAAGTTCACAAGAAATGATCAAATATATTTAAATAACACCATAGAAAACATGTATAATTTGGGCGTTATCACGAACCCTGATACCTAACACACATGCACATAGCAAATACAAGGTCTGGTCTGCTGGTAGTGAGGTACACTAGTGAGCCGACTATACTTCAAAACCGAGTCTGGTCAACTGGAATCCCTAAGGGGTCCTCATCTAGCTTTGATCGATCCACCATTGGTGTATCTACAGGGTCACAAGAATCCATTCCATATTTCTTTAAAATTTCGAGAGCATATTTTGATTGATTAATAAAGATGCCTCCGGGACTTTAAGAAACTTGTAATCCTAAGAAAAACGACATTTGTCCCATCGTTGACAACTAAAATTTTGAACTCATCTATTTTGAAAATATGTCACAAGCTTTAGAATCAGTCGAGGCAAATATAATATCATCTACGTAAATTTAAACGAGAAGAATATGTTTACCTGTTTTTTGAGTAAATAACGTTGGATCAACTACACCCTTGGAGAACTTGTTATCTAGAAGAAACCTTGATAATTTGTCATACCATGTCCGTCAAGCCTGCTTTAAGCCATAAAGAGTCTTCTTCAGGCAATAGATGTGAGTAAGATGATCTGGATCAACAAATCCCTCTAGTTTACTGACGTAGACTTCTTCTTTCAGCTCCCCATTTAGAAATGCAGTCTTGACATCCATCTGGTAGATGGTCATGTTCTTGCTGGCGGCATTTGCAATGAAGATCCTGATAGCCTCTATTCGTGCAACCGGTGCAAATGATTCTTTAAAATCGATACCCTCCTCTTGACGGTATCCTTTGTCTACTAACCGTGACTTGTTTTTCAAAACATCACCATATTCATCAAGCTTGACTTTGTAAATCCACTTAAGAGTGATTATCATTACACAGTCTGGTCTTTGTACTAACTCCCATACTTGAAGTCGATCAAACTCGTGGATTTCGTCTTGCATAGCTTCAAACCAGCAAGCTTCACTTACAACAGTCTTGAAATTCTTGGGTTCGACTTTTGAAAGTACAGAATGGTAAAATCACCACAAGGCATCGGTAGCTAACTATTTTCTGGTGGATACCGGACGAGAAGGATTACCAACGACATTATCAATCGGGTGATCCTTTGTCCATTTTCTGAGATGATCATGTGGTTATATAACGTGGTGTGATTTAGCTAAACTAACATCCCCTGATGATGACTCTTCAGAACTAGGTTCTAAAGATAACACGTTTACAAAGGGATCATCTTCAGCTTGAGCAAAAGGATTGTCTTTGATAGTGGGTCCAACGGCAACTCCTTGAAGATAGGAGCTTGTACTTCTGAGGATGACGGTGAATAACTTGTTGACGGTGCATCTTGATCAATGGTAGTAGAAGAAAGTGTATCGACTGAATAAACTGGAACTTGAGCTGCAAGAGCCGGAGGTACCGGTCTTTCAACACTAGGGGGTTCAAAGTATTCATCGAACATTGGTTGGAATAACATCTCCAGATCTTTATTGGTTGGTGGTACATAAGGAGTTGTAGGGACCGGATTAGGTACGAACCCTGAACTGATTTGTCCAGGCATCAACAAAATAGGCTCGGGTTCTAAACTGATGTGCACAAGAGCCATATGCTTAGTCAGCTCATCGAATTGGATGTGAATTGTTTCCATGATTTGTCGGTTTGTCTTGTTGTAGATTCTATAACCCTTCCTATTAGGAGCATAACCAACGAAAATCCTAATATCTGCTTTTGCTTTCAATTTTCCAAGATTTTCGTTGTCATTTTTAGGATAACAAAGAGCACCAAAAATACAAAGAAATGTAAGATCAGGTTTCTTATCATGCACAAGCTCATATGGGGTTTTGTTGTGACGAGTATGAATTAAGGATCTTTTTTGGGTGTAACAAGCAGTAGCAACAACTTCTGCCCATTGAAACATCAGAGCTTTAGAAAATATCAGCATTGTCCGAGCAACTTCCACAAGAGTACGATTTCGTATTTCGACAATGCCGTTCTGCTAAGGAGTTCTCGGAACTGATTTTTGGTAAGAGATGCCGACACTTTCATAGAATTCAGTTAGAACTTTTTTTTTGGGTAAAGGGTTACCCCGGTAAAGTATATTAATCACAATAACGTTTAAGTACAATGGAATGCGGCTGAAATACCACATTAACCTCAAGCACAAGCTTGAACTACCACTAACTCAAATGGGACATGCCCCAAATGAACTTGATTAACAAATTATGTGCCATTATCTGTTCAGATGTATCTAACAGTTTTTTTGTGACCAACTTGTATTTGCTTTAGAAATTTAATGAAAAACTATGGAGTTTCATCTTTTGATCTCAAAAACTTAACCCATGTAAATCTTGAATAATCATCCACGATGACCAAAATGTATTTCTTCCCATTAATATATTACACTCACATTGATCCACATAAATCCATATGAAGGGTATGTAAGACTTCCATAATGGTGTTTTCAAATTTGGGTTTGTGGGTATACTTCTTGCTCTTTCCTAGTTGACAAGCAGAGCAAAGATGGTCTTTCTCAAACTTCAACCTTGGTAAGCCTCTTACCAGATCTTTTCTTGCAAGATCATTGATGATACTGAAGTTCAAATGGTTTAACCGACGATGCCACAACCATGATTTATTCTTGGAGGCTTTGGAGAATAAGCAGATTTGAGAGCACTTCATCATGTCTTCAATAGAGATAGTGTACAGATTTGATCCATGACATCCTTTAAGTAACTCCACACCATCTACATCTCTAACATGGCACAAATGTTTTTTGAATGCAACTTCAAGATCTGAATCACAAAATTGCCCTACAGAAAAAAGATTGTGTCCAAGTCCTTCCATATAATATACCCTAGAGATCACATTGTCACCAATCACGTAATCTCCATAACCCATAATAGCACCAAAATGATCATTCCTGAATCTGACTGTGTCGAGGAACTTTTTTACGAAATTTTTGAGCCGTGAGTGATTCCCCGTCATATGTTTTGAGCAGCCTGAGTCCAAATACCAAAGGACGATCTATACGACCTGCATTTGAAAACAGACGAAGATGGAGAGTTTGGTAATTCGGATCCCCAATTTCTGTTAGGGTCCTGTTGGTTAGCAAAAACAGTAGTATATTTCACAAAAGCATCCATTGATTATGTCTCAGCTGTAGTGTAAATGCCATTGGAAATTGCCTTTTCCTGTTTGTTTCTACGTGTGTATGTAGTTAATGGTTTCTGAGAAGTGTTACTAAATCTCTCAGTGATCACAATTTCAGTAGAACTAACGTGTTCAGGTTGCTGTAAAGGCACTACTTTGGATTTAGTAAACCTAGTTAAAGGGCACTGTTCTCCTAAAGTGAATTTTCTTCTAGTGGGCTTCCACTGATAACCAACATTAGCAAATAGTTTCCTAGTTGCTTTCCAAACTTGCTTAACTTTGCTCAAAACATTTTTAACAAGGGGGGGGGGACGTACAAATTTCAAATATTTCATAACACACTTATCATGATTAGCAGAAATTATGCATTTGTTACATGTCTTGCACACAAAATTAGAATTCGAATTAATTACAGTATGCTTAGAGCTAATACTAGAATCAACACGATTATTTTGTTTCAAATTAGACTTATTGTTCCTAGGGTGATCTTTTACTTTCTTCTTGTTGTCACTTTTAGCTGTTAAGATCTTATTATTCTTTGTATTGCTCCTAGGCTTTGACCCGCTATCTTCAATGGAACTGTTTACTCCTGTAGAAGGAATCACAGGGACATTAGTCTTATGCACTTTCTGTTGCTCAACATGTGTTTGTGTGTTATTATTTGAAGTTTTGCATGTTTCCCTGAAAGCAACTTGCTTGTTCCTACTCAAAGAGGTAGTAGTAGCCTTTTTATCTCTTTTATTGAATTCTTTCGGACAAGTGCCTATCAAATATTCTAACAATTTCTGAGATCTCTTAGTGTAAAAGCAGGCATTTTCAAGCGCATTATCTAATGGTTTTTTAATTCTAGCCTCTTCTACTATCTCACAAAGTGTTTCTACACTTTCTTTAAGATGTTTGAGATAATCTAGATGAACTTCCCTATCGTTCCTATTACAAGGGGAGATTGGTTCAACATCGATTGCATACATACTAGGGGCATGAACGTTTGGTTTTACAGTATGCATAGCGGCGTATTTCATTTTTCCTTTAAGCTGAGCCTTTAGTTTCTCATTTTCAGTTAACAAAAAAGTTGTCTTTTCAATAGTTTTAACACGTATTATCTTAATAGAATCATACAATTCCTTGTAATGCTGCTTAACTTTTTCATTCTCTGCCTTAAAAATCTCATTTTGTTCTTGAAGAGCACCGACATGTTCTGTTAACTATATGTTTTGAGAATCTAAGGCGTTAAAATCAAGAGTACGATCTGCCTCACTACGTCTCTCATTCATGTAAGAGATTTGCTCTTTCAATTTTCTAATTGTGTTGTTCTTTCCTTGAAGCTGCTCTTTCATTTTGTTGATTTCAAAAAATGAGTCAAATTCAGGAGTATCCTGAGATGTTTGTGATTTGTTGTTTCCAAAACGTTCTTTAAGATTTTGATACTTTAATTACAAATTTAGGTGATCTATCTCAAGGTTGGAAAAATGTTTTATCATTTCACTATGATCATCTTTTTGAATCTTGTGTTTTAATTTAGAAATCTCAGCTTCAAGTTCTAGACAACGTGCTTGTTCTATAGTGTAAGCATCATGCATTTCAGAAAATCTAGATACAGTATTCACAGCATTCATGACACTATACAACAATTCATTAGACAAACAAGCAGCAATTAGATTCTCATTTTCAATGAGAAGGTTTTTCCTTTCAATGTCCGCACATTGCTTGTCCACAACATTTTGTTCAACCTCAGCTTCCATTTGTTCAAAAATTTCTTTCATTTCTTTAACTTCTTTAACGAGAGCCGTTTGGATTCCCTCAAAATGTTCTTTAAGCATTTTGAAAAATGGAATTACCTCAGTAAGGTAACATTCCTTTGTTTGTTCGAAACCCCTTTCCCCTTCTGTGAGACCACATGGTGTAATTCTCTTTTTACAAGTTTTATCAAATTCCGTAAAAAGTTGTGTGAGTGTATAAATATTAATTTTTACTTGACTTTTTATTAGAAGAACTCTGGTGTAATTCTCTTTTTGTTAGAAGAACTCTGGTTTCGGAACAAAAAACCAAAATATATGTTCTGCGGACAATTGTTTCTGTGGTGTGAAGATTGCAAGATAATTCACTTTTGAGTAATTTGGGGGTGCAATCTTAATCTTACCTTCAATCAGAGGGATTTTCATTTTATTAAGCATTTTCTTCCTAGTTATCTCAGCTATTTCAAGAGTATCCTCTGATTCATGCACAACAGCCGAGGCATGATTGGTCTTGACTATTTCATGACCATTATAGAGCAGACTGAACTTGCATCGCACTGGTGAGATATAAGGGATTTTTGTAGCCTATTTCTACCTTCTTCTTTTCATAATAAAAAAGGTTTTGGTTTACAAAACATGTGAACTATTTGAAGAGACTGATCTTGTTTGAATGTATTAAAGATTATGCGGAATCTAATCTTTAATATTAAGAAGAACTATCAATGAAACAGTAATTATATGAACATATAATTCAACAAACAAAAGCTCCAATATTAATAATACGAATACTCTTAAAGTATTAGGGTTACAAAGACCTTGAAGCTATGATAATTCTATGAATGAATCGTATTTGATACTTTTAACTCTATGAAAACTATATTGTTAATCTCTATGCCCTAGAACCTCCTTTTATACACCAAGGAGTCCTAAACGGCTTATAATACTTTCCTAAGAATATCAAATCTTTTAAACAAATAAGTTATACATATCTTTTACACAAATAACTCATATAAATCACATAAGCAGTACTAACTAACTCAGCAGTACTAACTTCTTCACTAGCAGCATTAACTCCTTCAGCAACATTAACTTTGTACTAACAGTAGTAACTTTTGTACTAGCAGTAGTAACTACTTAGCAGTTTTTCTTCTAAGTCTCTGAGCAGCACTAATATGCACTAGCAGTAGTAACTTTACACTAGCAGTACTAACTGTGTACTAGCAGTAGTAAACACTTAGCATTTTTTTCTTTGAAGTTCTTGAGCAGTACTAACACAACTGAGCAACATTAACTCTGATATGAGCAGCAGTAATACTAGCAGCATTAAGAAGGCTTTTAATCCCAACAATCCTCCCCTAAAAGTTTCTCCATTAAAAGTTCCATAATCACCAGGAGGATGCTTCCAAACACTTCATTGATTCTTAAGCTGTTTTGTGAGAAGTTTAAGAAGCTGATATGCCATTTCACTGAAATAATCAACCTGAAGCTTCTTGTTCAGCATATCTGTAATTGTAGGTGGTGTAAGAGGATATCTCTTTTCTACCAGCATGTAAATCTGCACATGTTGCATCCTCAAGAAATGTACTCCACAGGAGTCATACAGCTTCCAACTCAACACTTTGTAGTCTTGTTGATTCCTCCATACTGCATCTTCTACATGTGGTTCAAACATTGTTTTCAAATCATTCCATAATACCAAATCCAAGTCTTCCACTGGTCTTGTTGACTTATATTTAGCTTTTACCAACTTGTACAAAGTTTCCAAGTCTTCCCTGTCAAAACTTTTAAGCATGTGACTAAAGATCATGTACATTTGAGATTTTCCATCAGCTCTTATTATTTGATAATAGCTTTTCTTTCCTTCTTTGTGGATCTTCCAGTCAACAATCCTTGGAGACTTAACAGCCAAAGGAATAGCATCAATTGTTACCTCTTCTTCATCTGGAATGATTTCCATACACTGTTTAAGCTCTGCTGTTTCTTTGTCATCATCCACCTTTTGCTTCTTTGAACTCTCTTGTATCAGCTCTTCTCCTGCTCTCTTTGAACTACCTTCCACCAAGTCTGTTCTGAAGTCAACAAATGTATTCACCCTCTTGAAAGCTCTGTCAAACATCTTCTGAATAGAATCAAAAGATTTGTTCTTCAAGTCTTTGAGCTTCTTTCCTTCCATATTCTTCAGGTAAGTACACATGATTTTTCTTTGTTGAGCTTGGGTTGGTGGTTTGTTTCTTTGCTCTTCTGCTCTTTTAGCTGCAAAATGCTTTCTTCTTTTCTCTAAGAGTTGTTGAAATAATGTAGCCTTTTCTGCATCAGACAACTCTTCTTGCTCCTCTGCTTGCAATCTTTGAGCCAATTCATGATCAGCCTCAATCTTAGCCTGAATATCATCCCATTCTTCAATCAAAGCAATATTGGCTTCTTTTTCTTTTTTAGCTTTCTCTCTTGCAAGTCTTTCTTCTTCATCAAATTCAGCTTGTAACTTTAAAGCAACTTCTTCATCAAGCCTGATTAGATCTTTCTTCTTCATAGGCTTCACAGGTTCTTCTATCATTATTCCTTTACCCTTGTCCTGTGATTGTTGTGAAGAAATTGCTGGTGTAGATTTTGTTGTTGTAGATTCACATGGATCTTGAAAAACAATTCCTTTCACCTTGGGTTTTGAAGTTTTTAATACTTCAAGTGCTTGAGCCAAAGTAATTTCTTCAGTAATTATTGTAGCAGTATTAACTTGAGCAGCATCAACTACTTCTTCAACAACATTTTCTTTTTGCCCTGCAACAAACACTTCCTCGCCATCTAAAGCATCCACATCAAACATTTCTTTGTCATTATCATCTTGAACACTAACTAGGGTAATATCATCATCTGCATTAATAACATTAATCCTCCCCTTTTTGGATGCATCCTCACCTAAACTTTCTTCATCTCTATAGGATTCTACCCTAGCGGTAGCACCAACTTTTCTTAATCTTTTCAGCCCATGAGTTCTTGACCTTTTTTTTTGTTCAAGCTTCTTGACCCTCCTCTTCAAACTAGCAATTTCATTAGCTTGAGTGGTCTTTGTCTTCTCCAAAT
>BQNB010079467.1:0-30234 GCA_026074375.1 Tanacetum coccineum | reverse complement strand
ACAAACGTGAAAAAGTTTTTATCAAAATAAACTTCAGTTACAATACCGAGCTACTAGCCAGTTACAAAAATATCATTAAACAGAACAATCGTCAGTGTCCAAAGATACACCCAAGTATTGTTGTACAATGTCTTCAACAACCAGATTCCATTTTTCTGAAGTATATGGTCCAGCTATCAAATAATAACTTAATTATAAAAGCAAATGTTAAGTTTTTGGTTCGTAAAACTGAATATTCTGCTTATATAACAGAGAAGGAGAAATACAAAACAGTTATTCAACTCTAACAAGGAAAACAACAGTTCTGCACTTCAGCTTTTCTTATGCATCTCTAATTCCTGTAAGCATTAAATGAGTTATTTGTTTTCATCGTCACCAAAGATAATATCCTGCTCAGTATGACTAAGATCTCTAAGTTTGTCCTCGCTCGTAGCTTTATCTATCTATATTTGTATACGATATAAAGAGCTTAGACCTTAAAAAAAAAGAAAAGTTTACTTACCCTAATATATACTCATAGTCTTATGTTGGTTGTTGTTAGAGTCAAAGACAGAGCCAGGAATTTGAGTTAGGGGGGCCAATTTTTTTTGTTACAGAGTATATAATACAGTCGTAATATACAAATTAATAAATCGGCATAACTTTGACTTTTTCATTCTAACTAAAAGTGTATTGTATTATGACTTTTATCTCCACCCAAAAATTTTGAACAACATATATAAAATAAGGGTTAAATTCGTCAAGTGTTAAATGTGAAAAGGGCTAAAATGAAACTTAATATTTAAATATAGTCAAAAAGGCAAACTTTTTTCTTTTGGCCCACAATTAAACACGTTACACATACCGTAACTTGTCTTCCCCATCAAAACATATGTATCTCTAAGCCTTTTGAGTTTTGAAAATAAGCTTATTATCTTAAAAAAGTTTATGTTCTTAATCATAAACACGACTAAAAGGTGGGCTAGTTGGGATGCTTGGGGGGCCGAGCACCCGCCAGCCCCCCTACTGGCTCCGTCTCTGGTTAGAGTGCTAGGTGTGGTAACACTAATGAGGCGCCAAACACACGTGGAAAGCTTTTTGGCTTGAGCCAGAGCTATGCCACCATAATGGCCCCATGCGCCAAAGCCCAAGTATTTCAAAACATAAAATAAATGAAAAACGGCGAAACCATGAATATATTATAAAATGCGGATATCGTTTGAAATATGTTACACAAAATAAAAAGTGAGTTTGAGATATATTTGGGTGGTAAATTTGCAAAACTGACCTCTAATGTGAGCACTTATTTTTAATTTAACAAACTTGGTGTCATATATTTTCTCTTTTTAAAAGAACATCGGAATCACTTTTTTCCAGTTCACTCTTTCTTGCACTCACTACCCATTTTATTTATAGGCATTCGACTCCCCTAAACATCACAATAAGCGATCATATCTTCTAGCGTAGGCACGACATCTCATTCTTCCCAAAAATTACACAATCTTCCAACGTTTCATTCCAATCACGATGAAACATGTCGTCCATTTTCATGCACGTCAGATTTTAATCGAAGATGATGCGATCTAGTTGCTAAGTGAGGGTCGCGTGACAAACAAACAAAACCCATTCTCTCCCAACGGTTTCTACACTGGTGCCTAAATACGTAAGATTACGACATGGATCCAACAGAACGGGCGTGGCCCCGTGACACTTGACATGGTTGTGACATTTGACAAGCGCCGGACTTAACCATTTCGGCATAAAAACATTAAATTATGCAGTAAAAACTTTGAAAGGTACATGTGTGTGAACTGCCTATAAATATATACTCGTCCAGTTTTATATAATTTATACAATCAAATCTTGCCCTTTCACAATGTCATTACAATGAATCATATCTCTCAACATCAATATCTTCAACAACCCTAAGATGTTTAATGTTTTCATCAAAGGTTAACAACAAAGTTCAAGGACCCATAAAGATTCCGATGAACATGAATTATGTCTATAATTTTCTACATAGGTTCTGCATCGATGTTTGTGCTCACCAAGTTCTAATATTTGTATATGCACAAAAGTATTTTATTTTTTACGCATCAGTCTACAACTAGGAGCTTGTTGTTCACAAGTGAACAAGATCTTTTTTGAGTTCCGATGTTTCTTTAACGGTAGTTTTAGAAAGACGTGAATGGTTTAGGATGTTAAAAATGATGATCAAGGTGTCAGAATAATAATTTTTTGTTTTAATTAATTCGTATTGCGAACCCACTGCGAACATATTGTGGATGTATTTAATCTATGTACATTGGGAAACTGGTTTATCCCTTTGTAATCATCGCCATTTATTAATATATTTTAAAAAAATCACCACTTTATTTTTGAAGGTGTTACGAAGGTAAATACTTGCATACATATCATTGGTACAAATATGCAATGCACTCGTACAATAGTTTTTACTATGTATGTATATTTTTGATGTATATGCAATTTTGCATCTTTGGAGGTGTATATATGCAACTGGCCTCATATTTTGCCAATTTAGTTGCGAATGCGTTAAAAAGTTGTTACGAATGTGTATTGCCCTCTTATAAATAGCTTCATACCAATATGATCTTCGGGTTATTATACACAAATGTTATTAAAGTTTGCGTAAATGTTCGATTACGTTACTAAAGTTTAAAACGTTACAAATAGGTTACTGAACTTATAGGAAGCACACACTTCAATATATTCAGTGTTAATCGGGTAACCTGAACGCATATTTTCGGATAAGTTAAGTAACATAAATATCGCGTTTTTACAAGTTCAGTGATGTTTACAAATATTTTTATAGGTTCAGTAACTCATATAATAAACATGTATACTTGAGTAACCTATTTGTAACGTTTTAAACTTTAGTAACATAATCGAACATTTACGCAAACTTTAGTAACTTTTTTGTATATTAACCCTATGATCTTCATATAGTCGTACCATTCCTTCCATTGTGCTTTTAGTATAACTGTATCATTACCTTCACACTCATCCATTTAAACTTTGAAAATGAAAAAATTAAGTAATCTATTTATGGAAACTATAATCAATATTTAATAATGTTTTGGAAACCGGGTCTCTAATCGACCCAGTCTAGAGTCACTGGGAACAATCCAGGGTTATTTGGTTCAACCGGACTTTCGACCCACTCGGTTTCAACTGTCGGCTCTTACCATCGTGTCAATACTAAAACTAGGTTTCGAAAATTATAAAACTAAACTTGTTTAATTTGACCCGTTTTTCGAACTGAAAAAACGTTCAAACCAGTTGACGGGACCGGCCGGAGTCGAAGTAGGAACCGTGTTTTCATTTCAAAACATTATAGTTTAAAATCAGGGGCAAATAATAATAACTCCTCCCAACGTTATATCTCTACTAGACGATTTTTCAAGACGAGTTGTAATCCTTTTGTACAAACTCCTACAAATCACTTTATAAAAATTCACATTCTACATAATTTTTTTGTAATAAATTATTATTATTAATTTTACTTTTTTAGTATTACATACCATTTTGTCGCTAAGAAATAGGCCGATGGCTATGCCACGGGTACTCGTCTAGTAGAATATTATAGAAAATGTTAGTACTTTGTTTGTGGTATATTCTTTTGTATGACCCATGTTTAAGGCTGAGCAAAGCCAACCGAAAACCGAACCGACAAACCGATCCGAGCCGAACCGAACGAAACCGAACCGATCATTTTTGGTTCGGTTTTCAGTTTTGTATATTTATGGTTTTCGGTTTTGGTTTTGTCGGTTCGGTTCGGCTCGGGTTAAAACCAAGAAAATTGCGCCTAAACTATGTATTCGGTTCGATTTTTGTCGGTTCGGTTTCGGTTTTTCTCGGTAAACTTCGGTTCATGTTTTTCCTCAAACTCGGTTTTCAGTTCGGTTCGGTTTTTCGGTTCGGTTCGGTTTTGAACTGATGCTCACCCCTACCCATGTTATTGTACTTATAATGACATTAAGGTTTGTGGTATATTCTTTTGTATGGCCCTAATTTTGTTTATACACATTTCGATCTAAAATTGACAACAATTGTCTATTGTTGATACACTTAACCGACGTGACACTTAGCACAATAGAGGATCATTTTTTGGGAATCGTAAAAGACGTGATGATTCATATAAGAAAATATCGCAATAAATTCGCAGTTTATTATAGAAACCTGCCTTAGTTTATACACGAAGCAAACTTGCATGACGTTTGTGGGGTCGTTGTTACTTGGCTATTAATTTAAAGGGGGGGTATAAAAGTCAATAAGGTTTAACCGAATGCAAAAACTTCTGCCTCAAGAAAATACGTGAAGAGTTGCTGGCAAACACAATAGACGGTTGTGAACATCATTTTGAGCTCATCAATTTATTGTATGAATACATTAAGAGAGATTTGAATCTTGTAGGCAGCTATGTTCGACATATGAAGAAGTTTGAAGATAGTGCACACTCAAAAAGAATGCGTAAAAAAAGTATACTTAAAACATGGTAATTAAGTAGTTTGTTGTCAATGCAACTTTCGAATTATATAATAATGAATTATAAGTTTAACTGCCGTAAGTATTCACAGCCAGTTCGCAATAACTTGTACCTAAATATATCTCATTGTTACATGTGCTTCCCCATAAACTTTACGTGTATAAATAAAGGGACAAGTATAGCCCAAACATATCATCCCTTCCAATGCAAACTTACGTATGGAATATGCACAAACTAAGCATGGTTCTTAAATATCTATGTTACCAAAAAGGTTAACGAAAGAGTTCAATACGAACCACAAAGATCAACGACATTGTTCGTGTTTACCGTAGATCTAGTTGTGGTTCGAGTGCGATGTCAGTGGCCAGCTAGACCCAATATGGTCTAGTGATGAGGGTTATACTTGTAGCATAAAGACCAAAGATAGTGCTAGTCATTATTTCTAACATTATGGAATAATACCTTCGGTAGCATTAGAATTACAATCAATGGTGGTTTTATTATGCTTATATGCTCATGCCATCGAACCAATACTACTATGTCTATGCGGAAACCATCATCCACATCCATTAGTGTCTTCGATGATCAGAATTAAAGTTTAGTAACTTAGACGAACATGTTCGTAAAGTTTGATAGCATTTTTATATATTAAACCAATGTTAGAGGGGTGCAAAGTGTAAAGAATAAAAAAAGTCAAATTTTGGTAACCCAAACAAGGCAGTCAGCATCTAGAAACCCCCAAACGGAAAGAAAATGGCGGAGAAGCTAGCACCGGAAAAACGTCACACTTTTTACCACGGAAGTAAGTCACTCTCTAATCTCAATCATCTTTTAATTAATTACTTT
Organism: Tanacetum coccineum; assembly: GCA_026074375.1. Classification (NCBI taxonomy): domain Eukaryota; kingdom Viridiplantae; phylum Streptophyta; class Magnoliopsida; order Asterales; family Asteraceae; genus Tanacetum; species Tanacetum coccineum. The sequence goes on along the minus strand of BQNB010079467.1, from coordinate 24,902 downwards.
TCCAGTTAGTTAGTTAGTTAGGGTTGATGATTAAAATGAATTATGTTAATAGGTCAGAAGGTGTTTGAATGGGATGAAACATTAGACGAGGTGAACATGTACTAAACTTATACTCAATTTCAATTTAATGTACTAAACTTTTTTTCTCTCAATTTAATGTACCCAACTTTTTTTGACCTATTTCGACCAAAAACGATCGAAATCGGTCGAAATCGGTCGAAAACGGACTAAAATGGTCGAAATCGATCGAAAACGGTCTAAAACGTTCAAAAACGGTCCAAATCGGTCGAAAACGGTCGAAATCGGTAAAAACGGACAAAATCGGTCGAAATCGCTTTGGGTAGTGCCGGTAGTGACCGATTTGGAGGTGGTGGTGGTGGGTCGTCTGAATGCTAGGTTGCCGAAAAATCATATTGGAGAAAAGGTAACTTGATGGTGACCTGGTAACCTCTTAATTGTCTTCATTTGCATCCAAAAAAATGTTGGGTACATTAAATTGAAAAAAAAAATTGACATTAAATTGAAATTAAGTATAAATTTAGTACATTTTTATGCAATTCGCCTTTAAAAAAAATCCAATTTTGGTAAACCAAACAAGCCGGTCAGCATCTAGAAACCCCCAAACGGAAAGAAAATGGCGGAGAAGCTAGCACCGGAAAAACGTCACTTTTTACCACGGAAGTAAGTCACTCTCTAATCTCAATCATCTTTTAATTAATTACTTTTCCAGTTAGTTAGTTAGTTAGGGTTGATGATTAAAATGAATTATGTTAATAGATCAGAAGGTGTTTGAATGGGATCAAACATTAGACGAGGTGAACATGTACATCACTTTTTTTTAACTGCAATTTTAGGCTTGAACCCACAATCTTTCGGTCAGTGGGGAACTCACTTACCACTAGACCTAAGTCCAAGTTTCTGATGTCAAGACAGATTCCTCCTATTGGACTATAGGTATCAGCATAACTTAAATAAAAAACATCCTCCTTCCACCACTTGCATTATAGGACAACCCTGTCTCACACATGACCTAATAAAACACAATACAAAAAATAGAAGGAAAATACGGATGGCGTTGGCTGGCCACACCGGCGTGAGACCCCATGGCGCCGGTGTCGGGCTCGCGCCATAGGTTGGCGTTTTCGGTCCACGTGACCCCTTCCGGCCATCGACGCCGAGAGCTCTTAGTATACATGAGATGCGATTAACATAAATAACAAATTCTTTGAATAACAAATCTTAGTCATTCATTTTTTTTCATCAAAACAAAAAACACACTTCTCATTTTTTTAACATAAAATTAAATATCTTGCAAACAGTAAATCGTTAAACGACATAAAATACATCATCGCGACGAGAACTTTTCTATCTTTTCAGTAGACGGACACTTCGATATAATTTCGAGAAACTTTTTTCTCGAGTATTTTTTTAGCACGATTAACATAATTGATCTCATCTCATGTATATTAACAGTGTTAAAACAAGAATTTGCTTGTAGTTGCTTTCACAATAATATGATTAAAAATATGTTAGTGGTTTATGTGATAGACTCAAGACTTTTACTTTTTGTTTGATTATGCAAAATTTTCCAACTTTTGATTGCATTGCAATATAAAAGAATATGTCATTGACATATTCTGTCATTCACACTAATGCCTTTCAACCGAAGACTTGCATAGAGACTTTTTGGTTCTCTAAATTTATTGAATAAACAAACACTGTTAGTATATATATACTTACTCCTATATTTGTAGCAAGTGTGAATGTTCATTGCAATTAAGATTGAAAACGCAATGAATAATTTGAAAATGTTTCGCATATTATTTCTTTTATTTATTTTCACCACGTTTGCTTCTTCTTCCAGTTTGAATAAAAAAGAACAAACTGAAGCTTTGCTTCTCTTCAAACAAAACCTTATCTCCACCAATTTTTTCTTCCCAAATCCCCACTGTTTAACTCATAGTTTGAATTATCCTCCAATAATGGTGAACTGGAACACAAGTACAGATTGTTGTTATTGGAATGGAGTTACTTGCGACTACTCCACCGGTGACGTCATCGGTCTCGACGTTAGTTGCGGAAGGCTACAAGGTACCATCCATCCTAACAGCTCCCTCTACAACCTTCCTCGTCTCCAAAAACTCAACCTTGCTTTCAATTGGTTAACTGATTCCCAAATTCCAAGTGAAATTGGAAGGTTTTCAAATAGCCTCACACATCTCAACATCTCTGAATGTGGGTTTTCTGGTCAAGTCCCACCGAACATCACACTCCTTCATAAATTGGTCTCTCTTGATCTCTCTTTTAACACTTATTTGAAGCTTGGACCACATATTTTCATCAATATGTTTCGAAATTTTACTAATTTGGAACAACTTTCACTTTTCAATGTTAACATTTCTTCAGTTTTACCTGCTTCGATTCTTAACATCTCTTCTTCTTTGAAATTACTAAACCTTGCCTTCACCGGGTTGCAAGGAAAATTACCTGATAACATTTTCAATCTTCATTCTTTGGAAACACTCAACTTTAGAGGTAACTCTTTCACAGGTGATATCCCTTCAAAAATCCCAGTTAACCTAACACACCTTACTTTTCTGGATTTATCATACAACCAACTTAATGGGACATTGCCATCTTGGCTGTTTACTTCCCCCTCTTTACAATATCTCTCTCTATTGTATAACATGTTCAGTGGAAATGTACCTTTTGAGTCGTTTGCTCTTCCATCATTAAAAGAGTTAGACCTCCGTTACAATCAGTTGGCTGGTCAAACTGATAAGCAAACATTTCGACAATTCGCCAACCTCACTGTTCTACAACTTTCATTTAATTATTTTAGTGGTGAATTAGAGTTGGATACATTGTTATCAAGCCTCACAAACCTTGAAATTCTCGATCTCTCGTACAGCGGTTTCTCTGTTACAACAAATAATACAAATCATTATGTCAGCCCTGCTTTTACAAACTTGTATTTGGCCTCTTGCAAGCTAAAGGTGTTTCCAAAGTCATTTCGAGCCATGAAAGAGCTTCAATTTTTAGATCTCTCTGGCAACGAAATCCATGGCCAAATTCCTCATTGGGCAGGGGAGATAGGAGGCAATAAGTTGTATGAGTTAGATCTCTCCCATAACTTCATAACAGGCTTGCCACAATTTCAATGGTATAGACTACAACAACTGTATCTGCAGTCCAACTTGATTCAAGGACCATTCCCTCCATCAATTTGCAACATGAGTAATCTATTGTATTTAGATATGTCCAATAATCACTTTGGTGGATTGTTTCCACAATGCTTTGAAAATATCACCTCATCTCTTCAAATGATAGATATTGGGAATAATAGCTTTCAAGGAAGAATTCCAAATGTATACGGGGATTGTCCACGTTTAGAAGGGATTAGTTTTAATGGAAATCAATTAAGAGGAGAGGTGCCAATTTCCTTGTCCAAATGTCGATACTTGAAAGTAGCTGATTTCGGAAACAATCATTTGAATGGTACATTCCCCGGATGGTTAGGAGATCTTCCAAGTTTGCAGGTTCTTGTCCTCAAATCAAACCATTTTCATGGACACATTCAACCCTCTGCAACTCTTGAATCCCCCTTTCCAAGTCTTCAAGTTCTTGACTTATCTCATAATAGGTTTGTAGGTCAACTCCCTGCAAAATATCTTCAAAATTTTAATTCCATGAAGAATGTAGTGAAAAAGAGCACAAAACCAGAATATTTGTACATGGGTGGAAAGTATTACTCATTCGTTGTTGCGGTGAAAGGGGTGAATCAAAATTTTCCACAAATTTTGGTTGACTACACAATTATTGATCTGTCCAATAACTCATTTGAAGGACAGATTCCAAGCGTCATCGGTGGTCTTAATTCGCTAATAGTGCTCAACTTATCCCACAACTGTCTTAGGGGTCCCATTCCACATGCTATGGGGAATCTCATAGAGATTGAGTCGTTAGACCTATCTTGGAACCAACTCTCAGGAGAGATCCCACAAAGCCTTGCAGGAATCAAGCGTCTTGCAGTCTTAAATCTATCCCAAAACCATCTGCTGGGGCGTATTCCACAAGGAACACAGTTCAACACATTTGATGAGAAATCATTTGCAGGGAATTTGGGACTCTGTGGGTTTCCGATGCCTAAAAAGTGTAGTGAGTCTACACACAAACCACAGCTTGAAGCTGATGGAGATCATGAGGAGGAAAGTGGATTTACATGGGAAGTGGTGACGTTGGGATATGGATGTGGGACCCTAATTGGATTGGTGATGGGATATCTCATGTTGTCAACAAGAAAAGTAAAGTGGTTCAATGTGATTGCTGATGCAGGAAAGCATATGATTTTAGAGCGAAACAAAAGAAGATATGTATTTATCGGGAAATGACCGCTAGATTATTAAAGGTACGATTTTCTAAATGTTTTCTTATTTCACCAAATTATGAAAAATGCCTTACTCTATGAATTCTCTTGGTCTTAAACAATTTGTGATTCAGGTAGAGGAGTTCGGGGAGGGCTCGGACCTTTTGAGTTATGCAGTTGTATATCAGCTTGTGAAGTATGATGTTTGTGGTTTATTTCTTTGAATTGTATAATAAATTTACTTGGTGACTAGGTCATGATGTATTAATGTTGTTGACCTCAATAGTAATTCTATAACTTTCTGTTATTTTTTATGATTATACAACCATATGAAAAATGTCGATACAAGTGACAACTGTAATATTAGGATAACTTGTACTATAAAGGCAACACTTATTTCCTTACTTTTATACTATAAAGCTTATTGTATAAATCCAATGGTGGCAATGGGATCTGAGTTCTAGTGTTTGTTACTGAATTGAAACATAAGCTTCTCATTAGTATGAATCGTTAGTTGCAAGCTTAAGAAAAAGTTGCGGTAGGAATGCATGTGCGTAAATGAAAGCATTATTAATAATAACTTGTCTGTTAGTGTATCTAGTTTGACCATCTAATGTGTTCTTCTGTTGCACATACCAATTGTTCGAGAATGATCATATGTAGAGGTAAAAATAAGGCACTTTACTTCTGAATGGGTCGAGTTAAGATATGTTTAACTGAAACAGGCCAAACTAAAAGATTAAGAAAACTGAATCGGGTTCATTAAGAGAGGACTGCAACTTCACCATATGTACCTTTAGCAGACTATCTGCATCAATATTCTTCACAAACGTGAAAAAGTTTTTATCAAAATAAACTTCAGTTACAATACCGAGCTACTAGCCAGTTACAAAAATATCATTAAACCGCATAATCGTCGGTGTCAAAGATACCCAAGTATTGTTGTACAATGTCTTCAACAACCACGCACACATTCCATTTTTCTGAAGTATATGGTCCAGCTACGAAGTAATAACTTAATTATAAAAGCAAATGTTAAGTTTTTTTATTCGTAAAAATTCTGCTTATATAACAGAGAAGTCAAAATACAAAACAGTTATTCAACTCTAACAAGGAAAACAACAGTTCTGCACTTCAGCTTTTCTTATGCACCTCTAATTCCTGTAAGCAGTAAATGAGTTCTTTGTTTTCATCGTCACCAAAGACAATATCCTGCTCAATATGACCAAGATCTCTAAGTTTGTCCTCGCTTCGTGGTATGCTATATCTATCTATTTTGTATACATTCCTAAAGAGCTTAAACCTTAAAATAAGAGAAAAGTTCACTTACCCTAATATATACTCATAGAGTCTTATGTTGGTTGTCGTGAGAGTGCTAGGTGTGGTAACACCAATGAGGCGCCAAACACACGTGGAAAGCTTTTGGCTTGAGCCAAAGCGATGCCACCATACTGGCGCCATGCGCCAAAGCCCAAGCCAAACTATAAGTGTGCGTGAAAGACTACTTTTTGTTTCTTTTTTATTTTAGTTAGGTTTTTTTTGCTGTGTTTGTGTTTTAATTTGGTATGGTAGGGTCCCAAAAAGGGTGTTTTGGCTTGAGTGATGAGTGAGGGATATTTTGATGTATGAGTGATAAAGGAAGTGAAAATGGTGAATGTTGTGGGGGCGTTGAGTTAGCTCTTTAGCTTGAGCCATGACACCTAGCTCTCTTAGCGGGTAATTGATTAATGGATGAGATTTTATTTGTTTGTGTTATACGGACAGGGCGAGTCATCTTTACTCGGATGCAAGCGGATGTAACTAATGTATTCTCATGATTATTTCCAACCATTTCTTTAATCACCTCTAATGTATATATATAGTGAGGTTTGAATCATACCTTTCTTGTGAGGAGGTCATGCGTTTAACCATTTGATCATTATGGTTGTAATGCATAATGTCATTCTATTTCAAAACATAAAATAAATGAAAAACCAAAACCATGAAATTATAAAATGCGGATATCTTTGAAATATGTTGACAAAAATAAAAAGTGAAGTTTGAGATATATTGGGGTAAATTTGCAAAACTGACATCTAATGTGACACTTATTTTTAATTTAACTAAACTTGGTGTCATATTTTTAAAAGAACATCGAATCACGTTTTTCCGAGTTCACTCTTTTGCACTCACTCCACATTTTATTTAATAGCATACGACTCCCCCAACATCACATAATCAGTCATATCTCCTCGCACGCACATTCATTCTTCCCAAAAATTACACAATCTTCCAACGTTTCATTCCAATCACGATGAAACATGTCGTCCATTTTCATGCACGTCAGATTTTAATCGAAGATGATGCGATCTAGTTGCTAAGTGAGGGTCGCGTGACAAACAAACAAAACCCATTCTCTCCCAACGGTTTCTACACTGGGACTGAATACGTACCGATTACGAATGGTTCAACAGAACGGCGTGGCCCCGTGACACTTGACAAGGTTGTGACATTTGACAAGGCCGGACTTACCTTTCGCATAAAAACATTAAATTATAAGTTAAACTTTGAAAGTACATGTTGTGTGAACTGCCTATAAATATATACTCATCCAGTTTTATATAATTTATACAATCAAATCTTGCCCTTTCACAATGTCATTACAATGAATCATATCTCTCAACATCAATATCTTCAACAACCCTAAGATGTTTAATGTTTTCATCAAAGGTTAACAACAAAGTTCAAGGACCCATAAAGATTCCGATGAACATGAATTATGTCTATAATTTTCTACATAGGTTCTGCATCGATGTTTGTGCTCACCAAGTTCTAATATTTGTAGATGCACAAAAGTATTTTATTTTTTACGCATCAGTCTACAACTAGGAGCTTGTTGTTCACAGGTGAACAAGATCTTTTTTGAGTTCTGATGTTTCTTTAACGGTAGTTTTAGAAAGACGTGAATGGTTTAGGATGTTAAAAATGATGATCAAGATGCCAGAATAATAATTTTTTGTTTTAATTAATTCGTATTGCGAACCCGCTGCGAATATATTTGTTGGTGGGGGGAGAGATTGGGATTATTTAATCTAATTACAGTTGGGAAACAATTTTTTATCCCTTTGTAATCATCGCCATTTATTAATATATTTTAAAAAAATCACCACTTTATTTTCGAAGGTGTTACGAAGGTAAATACTTGCATACATATCATTGGTACAAATATGCAACGCACTCGTACAATAGTTTTTACTATTTATGTATATGCAATTTTGCATCTTTGGAGGTGTATATATGCAACTGGCCCCATATTTTGCCAATTTAGTTGTGAATGCGTTAAAAAGTTGTTACGAAGGTGTATTGCCCTCTTATAAATAGCTTCATACCAATATGATCTTCATATAGTCGTACCATTCCTTCCATTGTGCTTTTAGTATAACTGTATCATTACCTTCACACTCATCCATTTCCTTACCAAAACAATGGTTAAAACCTCTTCCTCATCCCCTCCACGCTCACCTTCTCCACTGCTCCCACCCAACATTCAAAATATGTACATAAGTGACACTACACACACTTGTGTATTTTTCAAATTAACAAACAAAAAATCAAGATGGAAGTTCTGCTTCAAGACTATCGATTGCGTATGAAATCGATACAAAGATTAAACAACTCCAAATCATTGAAGATGAGTGAAAATGTTTTATAAATTTTAAAAGAGACAAAAAAAAGAATTGATGAGTATAAGGAACATATCTATATCTATACTATCTATAATAAAAAAAGCTACAAACTTTGAAAATGAAAAAATTAAGTAATCTATTTATGGAAACTATAATCAATATTTAATAATGTTTTGGAAACCGGGTCTCTAATCGACCCAGTCTAGAGTCACTGGGTCACCGGGTTATTGGTTCAACCGGTTCGACCACCGGGTCAACGCGGTCTTCCATCGGGTCAAACTAGGTTTCGAAAATATAAAAACTGGTTTAATTTGACCCGTTTTTCGACCGAAAACGGTTCAACCAGTTGAACCGGCCGAGTCGAACCGTGTTTCAAAACATTATGTTTAATCTCCAAATCCTCAAACTTTTATTATTTTTCGTTTTGTCGCTATAAAATACCGTTGCTATGCACGGGTACTCGTCTAGTAGAATATTATAGAAAATGTTAGTACTTTGTTTGTGGTATATTCTTTTGTATGACCCATGTTTAAGGCTGAGCAAAGCCAACCGAAAACCGAACCGAACCGACAAACGGATCCGAGCCGAACCGAACGAAACCGAACCGATCATTTTTGGTTCGGTTTTCAGTTTTGTATATTTATGGTTTTCGGTTTTGGTTTTGTCGGTTCGGTTCGGCTCGGGTTAAAACCAAGAAAATTGCGCCTAAACTATGTATTCGGTTCGATTTTTGTCGGTTCGGTTTCGGTTTTTCTCGGTAAACTTCGGTTCGGTTTCGATTCATGTTTTTCCTCAAACTCGGTTTTTTCGGTTCGGTTCGGTTTTGAACTGATGCTCACCCCTACCCATGTTATTGTACTTATAATGACATTAAGGTTTGTGGTATATTCTTTTGTATGGCCCTAATTTTGTTTATACACATTTCGATCTAAAATTGACAACAATTGTCTATTGTTGATACACTTAACCGACGTGACACTTAGCACAATAGAGGATCATTTTTTGGGAATCGTAAAAGACATGATGATTCATATAAGAAAATATCGCAATACATTCGCAGTTTATTATAGAAACCTGCCTTAGTTTATACACGAAGCAAACTTGCATGACGTTTGTGGGGTCGTTGTTACTTGGCTATTAATTTAAGGGGGGTGGGTTAGGGACACATTCGACAAACTTGATTTTCTATATCTTTTTTTTTAATTAATAATTTTCATATGAAATGACATCGTCAAAAAATTCATCCAAAATCTCATCAACCCAAACTTTTTAGACAAATGGATGGATGATCTAAGCGTTCTCATTTCCTCAGATATGAAACAGATATGATCTAAACTTTTTGGGAATTATAATAATGAATTATAAGTTTAACTGTCGTAAGTATTCGCAGCCAGTTCGCAATAACTTGTACCTAAATATATCTCATTGTTACATGTGCTTCCCCATAAACTTTACGTCTATAAATAAAGGGACAAGTATAGCCCAAACATATCATCCCTTCCAATGCAAACTTACGTATGGAATATGCACAAACTAAGCATGGTTCTTAAATATCTATGTTACCAAAAAGGTTAACGAAAGAGTCGATAGGTTGTACGAGCAAGATAAAAGTCTATATGGTTTAACCGAATGCAAAAACTTCTGCCTCAAGAAAATACGTGAAGAGTTGCTGGCAAACACAATAGACGGCTGTGAACATCATTTTGATCTCATCAATTTATTGTATGAATACATTAAGAGAGATTTGAATCTTGTAGGCAGCTATGTTCGACATATGAAGAAGTTTGAAGATAGTGCACACTCAAAAAGAAGGCGTCAAAAAAGTTGTTAAAGTTATGATCTTTACCTGGTAGAAAGTACAGGGACTGATTGTGTCTTTTGTTGTTTCTTATTTCAGTTGTTAAAAGTATGGTTTACTGGATTTAGCAAGTCATGTAAAGTTGAGGGCTTGGATTGATCTTTTATCTTTGGCGTTGTATTTAAGCAAGGTTTTCTGTCATTTGTGAGATATACAACAAATCAACTCTCTCTCTCAACATTACACATATTCATCTTCTTCTTGTAAACCCTAATCGATTAAGATCGATCTTGATTCATTGTTTTAGTTTCTGATATTGTAATAGAACTATTATCAATTAGATAATAGGTTTACGACTGATTAGCAGGAGTAAACGTTTTGGTTGTTTAGATTGGTTGTTGTCTTGATCTTGAATTGAGATTCAAGAACTTGGTTTTGGTTTAATCAAAGTTTTTTACAAAAGTATACTTAAAACATGGTAATTAAGTAGTTTGTTGTCAATGCAACTTTCGAATTATAATAATGAATCATAAGTTTAAGTGCCGTAAGTATTCACATCCAGTTCGCAATAACTTGTACCTAAATATATCTCATTGTTACATGTGCTTCCCCATAAACTTTACGTGTATAAATAAAGGGACAAGTATAGCCCAAACATATCATCCCTTCCGATGCAAACTTACGTATGGAATATGCACAAACTAAGCATGATTCTTAAATATCTATGTTACCAAAAAGGTTAACGAAAGAGTTCAATACGAACCACAAAGATCAACGACATTGTTCGTGTTTACCGTAGATCTAGTTGTGGTTCGAGTGCGATGTCAGTGGCTAGCTAGACCCAATATGGTCTAGCGATGAGGGTTATACTTGTAGCATAAAGACCAAAGATAGTGCTAGTCATTATTTCTAACATTATGGAATAATACCTTCGGTAGCATTAGAATTACAATCAATGGTGGTTTTATTATGCTTATATGCTCATGCCATCGAACCAATACTACTATGTCTATGTGGAAACCATCATCCACAACCATTAGTGGCTTCGATGATCAGAATTAAAGTTTAGTAACTTAGACGAACACGTTCGTAAAGTTTGATAGCATTTTTATATATTAAACCAATGTTAGAGGGGTGCAAAGTGTAAAGAATAAAAAAGTCAAATTTTGGTAACCCAAACAAGGCAGTCAGCATCTAGAAACAACCAAAAGGAAAGAAAATGGCGGAGAAGCTAGCACCGGAAAAACGTCACACTTTTTACCACGGAAGTAAGTCACTCTCTAATCTCAATCATCATTTAATTAATTACTTTTCCAGTTAGTTAGTTAGTTAGGGTTGATGATTAAAATGAATTATGTTAATAGGTCAGAAGGTGTTTGAATGGGATCAAACATTAGACGAGGTGAACATGTACATCACTTTGCCCAAAGAGGTTCCAACTAAGTTGTTTTATTGTAAGATTCTTTCTAAACATGTTGAAGTTGGAATTAAAGGAAACCCTCCTTATATAAATGTACGTATTTCATCCACTCGTTTGTTACGGTTTTGTTTGTTTGAATAAGTTTTGTGGCTAAGTTTATTGGTTGGATTTGTGTAGCATGATTTGTCTTCTGCTGTCAAGACGGATTCTTCCTTTTGGACTATAGGTATGCCGTTTGCGTTTTGTTTTGTGATTGATGTACATGTTTGTGTGTGATATGTAAATCGTAACTGTCATTGTAGTTCTTTTTAGTTTTAACGACAGATGATGCTTCGGAAGTAGTGAGTATAGTAAGTTACCAAATTGCTTACGATCATTCATCTTCATGCAAAGGTCCAAACGAGTTATAACAGCCTTAAAAGATTCGGAAGTTTTTATTTGACAGCGCCACTGTATTTATACTTTTTCCCATATGAAACGGTTTTGGCTTTAGAAAACTAGTGGAATCGGTTACTCCAAAGTTGAGCTGATGGTTGTTTTATGATTATAACCTCAGTTTTCTTCACATTTTCTATTTTGAAAGAGCATGTCGGCAATCAGAGTTACCCCAAACTATCTTGTCCTAGGGTGATATGTTACTAATAATTCGTGCAATAATTGTTAGAACAGACAGCTAAGTTGTCTAGGAAAAGGTTGTTAATTGTTTGATGGAACATGGAAGTGATAGCTTTTGAGGAAATCATTAACTAAAAGCTAAAAATCTCTTTGAATGGTATGTATGTGAAATTGATGCTTGAAAGGAAATTAATGTCCTCTGCTATGAGCGTTGAGCCTCTGGTATGATGTTAATAGGCTGACCATTATAGTATGAAGACGCAATGATGTTTAATATTTTGGTCTCTGATGAGGAACCATTGATACAATTTCATAAACGTACAAACCGTCTGTATTGAGATGATAGGTGGGAGGATATGAAGCTTAGTAAATGTGTGTGGTATACTGATATGAAGATATGAATGCCATTAAGTACTTCTACACTGGGCACTGGAGAGTCTTGGACAAGCTTCTACTTTTACGCATTCCCTGCACTGATTAAGTGATTATAAGCCAAACTTTTGTAGTGATATTATGTAACGTACTTGAATTGTATCTGGTATATTGCAGAATGACAATTTATAGCCTGATTTTATCCCATCATTTTCAGTTTAATGGTTAGAGCTTGTAAATCGATGTTAATTTAGTGTATGGTATATGGCAGAGGATGATACGCTGCATATCACTCTTCAGAAAAGGGATAAAGGTCAAACATGGTCATCCCCGATAGAAGGTCAGGGTGAGCTTGACCCTTATGCGGCAGATCTTGAGCAGAAGCGTCTCATGCTTCAGAGGTTTCAGGAGGAGGTAAGCTTGCATTGCATGGATAGTTGTAGCATCATAGTTATAGTTTCTGTTTTAGTGGGGATAAAGTATCGGAAGTCTGTTAATATGCTATATGAATTTAGCAACCTTCTCGGTCAGTGTTTAGCTAGCCCAATTTGAACGTCTTGAACATCTGTCGCTTCCCCCAGCATGCAACACAGTACTTTTTTTTGCAGAAGTTTATCGTAGGTTGCTTTCTATTTTTAAGGTTATTACTTGCCATCTATCATGATAGATATAACAGAAGAAAAAGGATTTTAAGGTCCGTTAGTTTTGTTGATCAGGCTTCCTACAAAATTGCTAATTCTTGGGTCTGTTTAGCCCATATATATTACATGTTATTTCACCTAGCTGGTGTGAAAGCCTGATGCTGAGTGGTAGAGGATCTCAAGATGTATATATAGAGAAATACAAAAGTCCAATTGTTTAGCCCATTTCTCATATTCACTTTAGCGTCCTGTTTCCCATTAAAATATTAACTAAATGGGCTTGCTGCTGAAGATTTAGTTGCACTCAGGAAAGCCCATGTAGGTGCACACTATGTGCTATCTGTAGGTAGCCCTCTTTGATGAGCACCTTTCATGGAATGATGGAATATCACGATTCTTACTGGCCCTATATATGATCCTATACTGTAAATGTGTGTAATCATGTATGTGTATGATTAAAGGTCATTCTGTACTAACAAATCATTAATCTGCAGTCTGTCTTCCACTCATTTTCATGTGTACGAAATCCTTTTAGCTAAATATCAAAGTTGAGGTTTATTTTATATGATTATATCGTTAAACAGAAACCGGTGATACTTACATTCAGCAAGTTTTATAATAAAGATGTTTTTAATCGTTCAAAAACTCTATGAGGATCTTTACTGGACCATAGTATATACATGCATATCTACACGATAAACTAACTTTCTTTGTTTTTTTACTACTTTTGCAGAACCCAGGATTTGACTTTTCTCAGGCTCAGTTTTCTGGGAACTGTCCTGATCCAAGAACATTCATGGGGGGCATCAGAACTGATTAGCATCTATTTGTTTCTTCTGATGAACATGTACATTAAATCTTTCAACCCTTGAATTTTAACTAAATAATCTTGTATTTGTACGCATGCTTATATATCTATTGATTTCGCCCCTTTAGTGTATGCATATAGTGCCTGTATTGAATACTTGTTTTGACATTCCGTTATTCCATTAGGCATCACCCTGACCCCACACTACTACTGTATAATCAACATGCATGTTCCCATGCTAATAATCTAATTAGGAAACACTCAAGTTTACCTAAAAAAGTGGCACAAGTTGGTTATGCCACTCTGGTTCCTAATCATGTTAGATGTCCTTCCAAGCACAACCACTAAATAATCTTGAATGCTGAGGTGGTTTTGTTTGTTTTATTATCTGAACCTAATTATGGTAGTTAGATAAGGTTGTCCCATAATCTCACGGGGAAAACTTTAATCTTATGGAATAATCAACCAACTGTCGTGTGATCTTTTTCAAAACAACTTTCTGTTGAATTCCAGATAGATCTTACTTCATAAAGTTCTATCTTTTACCCAATAGGACCATTATTCCCTTTAAGAAAGCCAGTTAGATATGTATATGCAAAGTTCTGGCGCAACTTTGACGACCATCTTTTTGGTTGTGCTGGTATGCATGGGTCCTGAGTAAGATAGATGTAAACAGACATGGTATATCATTAAACTAGTAATATATTATAAACAGCTAGGCACGTCCGCTGCTTTTGAGGATCTATTGCTTTTGTCTTTGTGATGTAAGATTATTAGAGTAGTTTTTAAGAATATCCATCCAGCTAAAGACTTATTTGTCATATGCTAAAGGGATTAATATTTATATATGATTATTTAAATGACACAACTTGGTGATACATAATACTGGAAAGTGACGTAAGTGATATCTTACACGATAGAAGAGACTTGTTGGTATGTTATTGGTAACCCCTCGCTTAGTCGCTTGTACTACTATGGTCCCGCTCAATATGTAATTACGTATATGGTTATATGTTATTTCAGATATTTTCAAAATGAATAATGCTTATAGATTATAGATCGACTTTGCATGACGTGAGTAGTCTCTGTCTGAACTGTTTTTTAGTCGTATGGAGTTATATGGTAGTGGCATGAATAGATTGAACATGCAACATTGATATCTATATTAAGAACACATTCGATATTTGAAATACGTTTTGTGTATTTGGACTATAGCTTGAGTTTGACATCCGTGTTTCCACTTGGGAATTATTGAAAGTTCATGTTTAAAGAGGATACTTTTTTGATAAACGAGTCTTCAGAGAATCTGTGGTCTTGTTTGTGTGTATGGCATTTTGGTACTTCAGATATTTTACGAAATGAATAACACTTAAAAGATCAAGTATAAGGGAAGCTCTCGGTCAAGTACTGTTAATCACGTCAGATTATATGGTAGGGGCTGTTATGTGGTTGAATGTGCTATTATCTATATATGTATTCGATTAGCTAAAAATGATACATATTGCTATAAATGTGTTTAAAGATCACTATTAGGCATTCATTCATAATTTTGGCTGAGGGGCTGAATCCTTTACACTATTATGGATAAATGTCATCTGAAATTAGCAATATGTTTAGATATACGTATCCTTTCTCATCCAGCCAATACGTTCAGCATCTAAATTCATACGGGTATTTTGTCGGTGAACTATTTGTTGTGTGCTTTCCTACTTGGTAAATATCAAATACCATGGATATAGGTGTCGTTTTTATATAATCAGTTGCCTAATTATAACTTATATTTATTGAAAACTTCTGCGGGAGTTTAAAATTTTGATCCCATAAAGATCAATTATTGAACGAAGATGGAAACTGGGAAAAGGACTAAGAAACAACCAAACCATAACCCAGTAAAAATCAAAACATACCAATTTGAAAATGTAAATGAAGTTATAATGTAAATGAAATCAAGTTGTATCACTTTTTCTATAAAACTTTATGATGAACAAGAATGTTTATAAGGTTGCTCTTGTATCCAGCTATTGTTCCACTTGTTCAGAATCTTTTTTTCTGAGCTGTTTTATTATATATTCCTGCCTCTCCGGGCCGGCTGCCGGTTCTTTATGCTCTGTCCTTAATATTTTCCAGGTGGGACTTGTAACCACGTTTGATTTATAAAAACAACACACTTCATAGTATATACAAAGAATAGTAAAGCCGAAGAATCTTTGATATAGCTTAATGCCATGTTACCACATTTAGTTTGCCGATTAGTTTTTGTACGCGGTTTTGGTATTGTATTGTGCGCAAGTTTGACGAAACATGGAAGGATGGAACCGAGTTGCTTGACAAAAATGTGTAAATATTGCATTTCTAGTAAACGCTAGAGATAATCTATACATGTTTTTTTCGTGGAGGACAGATCTCAAACACAGATACTTGTACCCCCACTTAGATAAGAGAAAGACAATATAACTCGTAGTTTAATATGTACACCAAACTAATCGTGTATACATACGATCTTTCTTGG
Organism: Tanacetum coccineum; assembly: GCA_026074375.1. Classification (NCBI taxonomy): domain Eukaryota; kingdom Viridiplantae; phylum Streptophyta; class Magnoliopsida; order Asterales; family Asteraceae; genus Tanacetum; species Tanacetum coccineum. Next base: position 8,708 of record BQNB010079467.1, on the reverse strand, counting down.
TTATCTCTTCATATTTGGCCATCAAGTAGCGGTTCTCCTTTGGAAAACCTGCATAAGAAAACATCACCAAACAACAGTTACGTTCTAGTTTATGCTAATGTACCCACCATGTGTCTTATTATATAAAAATTACAGAGGATCCTAGATTGCATAGAATACTATTTCCAACTGAAATCTTGGACAAAAGTGATGATACCCATGTTGGCATGAGCAAGTTGCCAAATGTTAAGGGGTGGAGCACATGGTGATGACCGAATATGGTTCAATAATAGGACAGATTGGACTTAAAAAATGATCTCTTTTAGATACCAAGCAATCTGTTCTCTAGGAAAATGTGTTGGCATGGGTGTTGCTAAACATTATTATATTAGCAAATGGTACACACAATGTGCCATTTTAAACCACAAACAGCATGCTTTCATTAGTTGTACAATGCAAATTAGCAAAGATTCTGTTACCTGAAACTTGTATAGGACACTGGTCTGGCCATTGAAAAGATTGAGGTTGAGATGAGATAAGTTTTATGCTTCCACTTTTAGTTTTGCAGTTTTATTTTGACTCTTTCATCTTGAAGAATCTTTGGGTACCTTGGAAACCCATTCTTGAATGTGGACACCTGAAAAATATGACCAAAGCCAACTTGTTATTACTCAATTTATCCACTAATCTTGGTCAAATAAAGCAAATCCCTTGATCTTAATATAAAAAAGATCATATCTTGCATAATCTTGCTAAAGTTATACTAAAAGGGTATTGATGAATTTCAACTTGTACTTATTGCATTTTAAAGTTGTAGAATGTCCCATTTTGGAAGAAGGAATTTCGCTAAAGATAAAGTTCCATTGGTTTATACTAAAGTTATGCCAAGCGAATTTTATGATCCCTAAAACCTTTCGGTGTAGAGATATAGTGCACTATCGATTTATGTAACTTAATGTTATTCCAAAAGGTTTTCCATCGTCAAAAATCATTTCACATAAGAATCACATTCTCGAAGATTCTAAATGACGACGACACTAGACTACAAATTACAATACAAACAGCGTATGCCAAGTAAACACGGGATAGTAACGTTTACAAGACGACCGGCTTTGGTTTCTCATGTCGACTTCGACAAGATTCTAAAAACAACTAGGTTTTTCTTGGAGTAAAAGAATAAAAACGCGTTTAAAGTCGATTTATTACCCTACAAATTGGACATTCTTTCTAGTTGTAGTTGGCATGTTATAATCCAACATAGAATGGTCCACTAATTAATGACTTGTACATTATTACATTAACACTTGCTTTGCCAAAAGTCCTATGAAATAACTTTCAATAAATAAATTTGACTACTTTTCTTTTAATATTTTAATGAAAAAAATCTCGAAATATTCAAAAGAGAAATAACTAACATCCTATCCTACACACCACATAATTTATACAAACAAACTCCCACTAATGTAATGTGGCAAAATATAATTGACCAATCATGTTTTAGTGTATTTTCTCTTTCTTATTTTCACCACCGTCCTATGAAATAACTTTCAATAAATAAATTTGACTACTTTTCTTTTAATATTTTAATGAAAAAAATCTCGAAATATTCAAAATAACAACCCTATATTAATTCCTCTCTACCTCTTGGGCTTAGTCAAAAAAATCCATAACAAGGAAAACGTTTCATGTCTTTTCGTAGTGGGCCCCACTTTCAGTTATGTACTACCCTTAATGCATAAGGTACAACTTCTAATGCGTAGTGATTTCTTTAAGTATAAATTATTAAAAAATGGACATGAGTTAGGTTTTTCGGTATGTTTAATGGGTACAAATCTTTATTCATTTTGTTAATAAATCACATACTTTTTTGAAAATGATGTGAATATTTTTTGGCCTAATCCAGCTAAATGCTGTCATTTACGTTTTAACATAATACTCCCTCCGTCCCTAAATAAGTGTCCACTATTGACTTTTAAAGTTTTTTTCTATCAATTTTGACCTTAAATTATTTTGTTTGTGTTATATAATACTTAACGAAAATCATATCAATGAAAATACTTTTAAAACCCAATCCATTCATATATTTTAAATCAAGTATTACATAACACAAAAAGAAATAATTAAGGTCAAAGTTGCGTAAGAATGACTTCAAAAGTCAATAGTGGACACTTATTTAAAGACGGAGAGAGTATCATTTAACCATGTCAATCAATGCTTTTACTTTTTTTATAAAAACTTACAGCCTCAATGTCGATTTTGTACACGAGTAGCTTCCTTCGTTCCCTACAACTAGTTCGATACGCCACTACGATATGTCCCACGGCCAATGACAACGAACACGCGAACAAGGCGACCTCAGCAGCCGTAAAACCATTACTACCACCGAAAACATAGGCAGCCTTAACCGATACAAATAACAAAGTAACAACCGAACAAATTGTCGTGATTCCTAAATATGGTCCCCTTGATAACCCTGGACCGTCACATAGTCCATATACACCTAACATAGTCACAAAAAGTTGATTAGCACAGTTTTTATAATCTAATTACTTTTAACAAATAAACATTTTCAAAAAATTAACTTTAAGTTAATTATTCGGAATTGTTTAACTTTTAAGGGTAAATGTTTTGAAAAAGCTGATCGAATTGTTTCATCAGCTTTTTCAAAACTTCTTTTTTCCCTAAAAGGCGGAAAATGTAGGGTGTGTTTAGTTGTTGGAAAATGAGAAGTTTTCTAATACAGAGAAAACAGAAAACTTGTTCTGTTTTCTCCTAGGAACTTCAATTTAGTGTTCTCTGATTTTCAAAAAGTTTTCGTGGAAAGAAGAGTTACTCCGTTCTTAACGAAATTAAAGAAAGAAAATTAAGAAAATTTTCCTGCGACTAAAGGCACCATTAAGTTGTGTTTAGTTGCCAAAATTGTGTGATCTACACGTTTTATGTTTTCTCTGTGTTTCTTACAAAACTTTTCCGGTAACCTTTCATTTTCCAACAACTAAACACACTCTTACATTCTATACTTTTTTCTCTAATTATGCAAACGCAATAATCAGATAATCTACTAAAAAGCAAATATAAGTGATGAAATGAATTGCTTACATAAAATAATGGCGGATCGGATGATGGAAATAAGAGGGATATCAATCAAGGAATATCGAAAATCATAATTACTCAAATGAGAAGACAAAGTTTGGAACACAGAAAAAGCCGCCAAGTGATCATCGGACGACAAAGATGCAGACAAAAGAGCTGTCGGGAGCAAAGCATCGGCGACAGCAAACAATATAGGAGCAGAGAAAAACAAGAAGGAAATAATCATAGTTATCAAGAAAAACAAAGTCTTGAATCCCCTTAATGCTTTCTTACTTCTTTCATCTTTTAAAAAACCCATAATAATAATATTTTCTAGATTGTTTTATATTTGTTTTTGTGTGTTTTGAAGGTGTATGTAAATAAATATGAAGTGTGAGATGACGAGAATGAAGGAAAGAAAGTGGTGGGAAATTGTATGAGAATCAATGGAGATATTGAGAGTCAAATAGGGCGAAAAATTTTCATTCTTTTCTCTCTCTGGATTTTTATATAATTTCTTGGAAAGTATTAAAAAAATATTAGGTAAAAAAATAGTACTCGTACTATATTGTCTGTGGGGTCATCACAAGGTTGAGTATATGTTATGTTAATGAAATGAATGGAATTAACGGAAATTACCTAATTAAAAGATATCATATTTATTGTGGTTCTAGAACATCTTCCATCACTTAACGCGTTCAACATGCTATTTGCAAGAATTCGGTCGAAAATAATTATGTGGAGTATGTGTTTTTGATGGTGTCATTGGTCTTTTTATTACATTAAGTTTGTTATGAAATTGTTGTAAAGAGATAAAGTTAATCCGACAGTAGCATTTTCGGTCCAATTGTGAATCATAAAATGAAGAGTAAATATGGATGAATACAAAATATTTTCTTCCATAATATGAAGTGATTTGTTTCCAACGTGTATGATTTTCTATTTTGGTTTGCGATTTTTATTAATATGTTTACTTTCTTTAATGGGATTCGAGTCCAAATTTAGTCATTTATTTACGTGATTTTATTATGGGATGTAAAATTAATGATCAAATAGTTTTATTAAATTTAGTAACGAATGATGTATATTGTTTAAAAGATTTAACTAGTTTTGATGCATGTGCACGCACGAGGCTTAAACATTATGTTTTTTTTAAATATACATTTTTTTTTCTGTTTTATAAGTTATGTATAGAGTATTATCGAAATCATATAAAGAGAATAGATTAATTAAATCTTTTATATATTACGTAGTATGATAATTAGTAATTTTTTCTTTTGATATACCTGTTTTCGGACTAGATATTGTGGGCTAACTAATCTCAGCGAAACTACCCTTTTAGATAGCCCGAAGTCAACTCAAGTGAACCTAACTTCCACTTTAGAAAACATGTCAATGAAATAAATACTTTTTTCAGAAATTCAATTGTTAGAATTTTAGTACGTATTAAACCAAAAGAAAAGAAAATGTAATTTCTTCTAAACTCATCAATGAATAGCTAGAAAACATTTTTTCTTTATTTACGATAATTTATGTACTTCGGTGTTTTTCTATTTGGTTGTACAACATGATTTTATGCCGACAGTGAATGGTAGATTTGGGATGTGATTAAATAATGTTACATCTTTGTTGGAAGTAAGAATTGTCTGTGTTTGTTGTATTTTAAAATATAAAGTCTAGGGTATAAAGTTTAAAGGGTTATTTGTTTATCTTTTAAAGTTATAATAAAATTTGTAAATTTATAAATTTACACTTAAATCCATATAATTTATTTAAAATTAAACCACTAATTTTTTATTAATTACCTCCTTTTTTTTAAGTTTTTTGTTTTCACAAATATGACACATATATTTTTAGGGTTTTTCTAACATGTGCCCCAGGTGCACATGTTAAGGTGGGGACATCAGGCTGTGTGTCACAGCCTGATTGGCCAGCAGTTATTTGTGGGGCCTGATAATGATTACCACAAAGACTTTACAAAAAAAATCCCACAAAATGATGTGGCATGCTATAATTGGATTCAAGTACTTTATCTCTCATCTTTTAATTGGCTAATGATATACAAATCATCATGCCACATCATTTTGTGGAAATTTTTTTGTAAAGTCTTTGTGGTTGTAGCATTTCTCATAACAATAACTGCTGGTCAATCAGGCTGTGACACACAGCCTGTGTCCCCACCTTAACATGTGCCCTTGGGGCACATGTTAGAAAAACCCATATTTTTATGTATTTTTTTCTCTATCAGATTTCTTCATCAATTTTTTTTAATTTTGACCAAATTGATTCAATTTTGACTTTTTATTGACCAATCAGATCGCACGATTCTGCCTACGTGGCAAAATCAAGCGTTCTAATTGGCCTAATTTTTTAATTCATAAAATTCAATTTGGTAAAAACTCTGAAATGATGTAATTCTTTTATTATATAAAAGATGAATAACTGGCCCATTTGATGATGTTTGTGTTTTTTCATTTTTTTTACTATTTGCATTTTTAAACACTTTTAGATGACTAGTTTGGAGTTATTTCACATTTAAAAAAACCATGTTAAGTTACAAGAATTACGTGTGTATATCGTGTATAACCTTGCATATAGCGAAAGCTTGATTTTGATGGTGGTGAAGTTTGTAGAGTTGTAACCTATTAGAGCATCCACTATTATAGTTTATTAAAAAGTTTATAAAATGATGAAGATGTCTAAAAACTTGTAAACCATAATGAAGATAGGTTTATAAAATAAGATTTAATTGAATAGTTTAAATACTAAACATCTTCAGAATTTAATGCATTTAATTATGTATAAGTGTTTATAAACTTTATGAGGTTTATGTATAGTGAAGATAGGTTTATAAAAAAAAAGGATTGTAATCTAATGATATAATAAAAGTATAAACCTTTATAAAGGTTTACCATAAAGCTACATCTTATTACTTCATCCATAATTATTATAGTTTATGTTTTTTTTTTGTCTAATTTTTTTTTGAAAAGCTTATTTATAAAACTAGGCTCCAAAGAGGAGACCTAAAATTAGTTTAAGAACATCCCAGAAAAAAAAGAAAAAATGACATCAAATGAAACAAAAACTAAAAAAAAACACAGCCATGAGCCTAAAAAATATCAAAAGTTGTAACCAAGCATTCCAGTTTGTACCAGTCGATTTGATGCGAGCCGACATCAATACCTCGCGATCCTTTGAATCGAGGGGAAAATGTTTTCATTCATTATTCGAGAAACCGAGTCCTCATCAGCATTGATAACCTTGTTTCTCCACTTCCATATGCTCCATATCGTGCAATGCAAAACACCTATAACATATTTGCACATGTCACCCACAGCCCGTAGCGAACAGTTTCCTAAGGAAATATCAGATGGAGAAGAGGGAAACACCAGAAGCGGGTCCAAAATCCTACAACTCCAAACTTTCCTCCCTATTATAGTTTATTAAAAAGTTTATAAAATGATGAAGATGTCTAAAAACTTGTAAACCATAATGAAGATAGGTTTATAAATAAGTTTAGATTGAATAGGTTTAAAATACTAAACATCTTCATAATTTAATGCATTTAGATTATGTATAATGTTTATAAAGCTTTATGAGGTTTATGTATAGTGAAGATAGGTTTATAAAACAAAAAGGATTGTAATCTAATGATATAATAAAAGTATAAACCTTTATAAAGGTTTACCATAAAGCTACATCTTATTACTTCATCCATAATTATTATAGTTTATGTTTTTTTTTTGTCTAATTTTTTTTTGAAAAGCTTATTTATAAAACTAGGCTCCAAAGAGGAGACCTAAAAAGGAAATACAAAGAACAGCCCAGAAAAGAAAAGAAGAAAAATTACATCAAATGAGAACAAAAACAGAAAAGCACAGACATTAGCCTGAAAAAATATCAAAAGGTTTTGAAATCCAAGCATTCCAGTTTGTACCAGTCGATTTGATGCGAGCCGACATCAATACCTCGCGATCCTTTGAATCGAGGGGAAAATGTTTTCATTCATTATTCGAGAAACCGAGTCCTCATCAGCATTGATAACCTTGTTTCTCCACTTCCATATGCTCCATATCGTGCAATGCAAAACACCATTTAGAACTTTATTTGCACGATTGTCACCACGCGTGCGAACATTTCCTAAGGAAATATCGGAGATGGAGAAGGAGGGGAACACCAAAGGCGGGTCCAAATTCCACCAACTCCAAACTTTCCTCCAAATACCAAGCACACGAGGACAATTGATGATACAATGGTCCAAAACTTCATTATCCTCTTCACAAAACGGACAGCAGGTCGTGGGGAGAGAAATACCACGAAGAGCAAGGTTTAATCGAGTGGGGAGCCTATTGAGAGAGGCTCTCCAAGAGAAAATATTCACTTTCCGAGGAATCCATGAGATCCAATGATGATGCTTTCCGATTACATAACCACGAAGCAATTGGTTTTCAATGCTCTTAACAAAATTGCGAACCTTGAAGGGACCAGACGCGTCACCGGTCCAGGTGCACTTGTCACGCCCATTCGAAGACAAATGAAGATCTCCAATACGGGAAATAAGTGATGACAGATCATCTAGAGCTCTGCCACGTGGGGGAATGCGCCATGCCCAATTCCCGCCCCACACACCACTAATCAGACTCCAACGCTCATTGATTTTGTAATCCTTCCGAACCTCAAGAGCAAATAGTCTAGGATATATGTCCATTAGACGTTGACCATTACCACACCAAGGGCCCTTCCAAAATAGAGAGTTAGACCCACTTAAAATCTTTAGAACAAATGAATTTTTGAAGGAATTGTCAACATCCTCAATATTTTCTATAGCTTTTAGGATGTCACACCACATTCCGCCAATACCACATGAATTCGAGGGAGATGAAAGACCTCCAACAGCCCCATAAAACTCTTTTATAACTTGACACCAGAGGGCCTCCTTTTCAGAATAAAACTTCCATTTCCATTTGCAAAGAAGACTAAGATTTTTAGCCATTAAACTCCCAACCCCGAGGCCTCCTTTGTCAACATCATAGAGAATAGACTCCCATTTTACCCAATTTAAACCGCGATAGGAGTCTTTGAAACCCCAAAAGAAACGCCTTTTAATTGACTTTAAAGTATGAATGATCGAAGATGGAGCTTTGAAGAGAGAAAGGTAATAAATGGGGAGGCTTCTAAGAATGGACTTAATAAGGGTGAGAAGACCGCCAATGGAAAGGGATTTAGCTTTCTAAAAGGAGAGCCGCACTCTAAACCTATATATGACCTCGCCCCACCCTTGTTAATTTTTTGTCTAAAATTAATTGTCCCTTTTTAAAAATAAATAAGTGATTTAGATTAAGGGGTTGTTTACTGTCTTGGGACGAAATGTGAGTCCACAATCTTTAATCCCTCTTAATTTGAAAACCCACTAAAGCATATCTCTTCCCTTTAAGTGGCTAATTAAGACTTTTTCTCCAACACAATTAGTTTAGTCTACAAGCCTTTAAGTTATCATATCACTCTCACTTGAGGTTATTATTTTTTTTTTGAACGGCGATTTATTAAAACACTAGCAAGGAGCTAGATTAAACAAGAACAATATAAGGGTTCTTAAGCCAATCGTCCCACTTGAACGACGATTTACATCTGAATTTACACCAATAAAAAGAACTAGA
>BQNB010079466.1:0-30234 GCA_026074375.1 Tanacetum coccineum | reverse complement strand
AACACAAAACACGGGAAAGAAAGAGGCGAGCCACTCACACAACAAAAAAACACTTATTTATTACTACTACTAGGATAAGCATGGGTTGCCTCCCATGAATCGCCTTGTTTTTGTTAACCGAGTCACAAGCTCGACTCGACCCCGAATTCATTGGTCCATGGGGGAGCAAGTGGAAGATAAAATCATCATCGGACATTCATTCAAAACATTAATTATGAAAGTTCCACTCCGATGAGATACATCCGGCATAAAAGAATAATCAAATGGAAATGCCGGGGTCAAAAATAGTATCTTCATGCCCGGTGGAGAGAAGATATGGAGGGACAACGGGATACGTGAGAAAAGCAAGAAAGATCCATACAACATAAGCGAAGAGAGAAGATTGGTCATCCTCTAATGGTACATTCACATTAGTTGTAGACACATTCTTATGAATCCCGAGGTCAATAGAAGTCAAATCTCCCGGATCGGGCTCAATCTTAAATTTGAAACATTCAAGTTCCGGGAGAGGCATGATGTGAGTGAGTTCATCGGCGAACACGAACTCCTCATGATTAAAGTCACTCCTATCGGCAGGAGGAAACTGATCATTCGAAAGATCAAAGATAAACGAATCATATTGAGAAAAATCAACATGAGTAGTGGTACTGCCACTACTCTTCTCTTTAAAATGATCGTTATCAACGTAGAAAGCTTTATAATCAGGAAGAGATAACTCAGAATGAGTAGTGGGACTGCCACTACTAATCTCTTCTAGATTAAAGCGGAAAGTTTCAGATTCGGGAATAGAATTATCAAAGGTGTTAGCCTCCTCCAAGAAAAGATTAGGAAATGTGGAGGTAGACTTGATCACAACTTCGGAAGATGGAGTGGGATTATCTCTTAATGCATCGATCTTAGCAATAAGAAGATTGACATTCGACAATTTTTCACGAAGGATATCGTCTTTGATTGTTAAAAGAATGTCATCATCAATCCTTCCAACTTCCGGATCAACAATCTCCACCACCTCTAAGCTGACGATCTCAACATCGGGAGGTGATGCATCGACATACTCGATGTTCTCATAAGAATCGTCATCACTCGAAGTAGAATCATCGTTGTAATCGATGATAGTCTCAGAATGTTCTTTGAAAGCTTCAAGAGAGGTAGGATTGTTACAAAGAGGCACATCACACATTTTGTCGGGAATACCTTCGGACTCACTTGGGATTGGGACAAGGTTCTCAACACTAGACTTTATTACTTCGTCCGATTCCGTTGCTGGAATAGTGTCAAGATGCTCGTCCCCCATACTTAGAGAGTTATCGGGTTCCTCGATTGGTAAAACGGGTGTGATTGCAATGGTATTGTCTCGAGTCATCATCGTAGGCAAACGGGAATCTTCCAAGATCGATCTTTAGCGCTTGTTTTCTTCCGGCGATTCCGCTATTTTCTTCTTCCTTCTTTTGTATAACTTGATCAACCAACTCACGTAAGGTTGCCATTTGTTCCATAAGCTTATTTTGAGAATTGAGAAGCTCATTTTGGGAATCGAAGATTGGATGATTGACGGTATATTGCGGGGGTTGAAATTGGTCAAAACCAAAAGAATTTGAATCATAGCAAGAATTTTGCTCGTGATAATAGTCTTCATTCATTGGTTGACATTGGAAGGTTTCATGAGGTCCCCCGCAATTTTTACAACAAAGATATTGTTGTGAGGAAAACTCGGGAGTGAATTTTGTGGGAAATAATCGAAGTTTGATTGAAACAGGGTCCTATGTAGACAAACGGGACTTGAGGTGGACAATCGTAACCGTAATGAGGATCGTTCCCACATAACTCACGAGAGTATGGTACGCATTGTGGTTGTGGAGGATGGTTTGCAACACTTGGAGAATCGTTAGAAGAGTACGGACTTGAAACATTGATTTGTGTCCCATTTCCAACTTTACAATAAAAACAAACTCCATTGTATTCATTGCAACCACATCTTTGGCATGTGCCAAGAAGACATTGTTGTTGCAAACTTTGCAAGTGTTGTAGGGGCTCATCAATGGTTTGAGTGTTGCATGGTTCCGGATTAGAGATAATCGGAGCATTCGAAGGACAATTATAACCAAATGGAGCCACCTTATTCCCACAAGACTAGTACAGTGCATAGTCGACAAAAGAATGACCGTTCTAACGAATCGACCGCAACATCAGTGGACAACAATGGTACAATGTGTGGAGGACTTGGTGAGGAATTTTCACCGGGGTCCTGATTGACAACGATTGGCTCTCGAGGAGCATTAACACGTATGGTATTGTCGTCTGAAGACTCGGCAAGTGTCCTTGGAAGTCTATTTGAGAACAAATTCATATTCCAGCACAGTTTGAAGCAAACCTTCCATAAATTCCTTCGTAAAAGAGCCCATCCTTGCACAATACTGACCATCAACCGGGATCGCCGTGGACTGCACACCTTTCACAATTTCGAGGGCGTTTAGGAACAGAGAATCTAGTCTTCGGGACTCCCTTTTTGCGAACAAGACCAGCAAGTTTGAAGTGAAAAAACTTCCAACAGACGCGATACTTAATCGCGTAAATTGGATTCAAAACGAATAATCGGAAGAGACTCATAATGAATTAAACGATTAAGAAGTGATAAGAAAAGAAATTAAATGATAGCGAGAGAAAAAGAATATTAATTTTTGGTATTTCCATAATTCACATTATTTTAACGACAAAATGATAAGACAACTTAAACCTGATAATCTACTTACTTCACGGTAGCTCTCAAAAGATAAAACGCCCAGGAGAGCGGAGGAGTAGGAATAGCGCGAAGCTTATTTCTCCTTTCGGGTCGTAGTTCCTAGGAACAACCCTCCTTATACCCACTTTAAAGTTTATTTAACTTCTCAAGGTGAGCCGTACGTCGTAAGAGACACAAAATGCAAGTTTTTAATCATTGTCGAGATGGGGAACCAACAAGTTTCACCGGAATCTTTATTAAGATAAAACCTCATTTTGAGACATATTTATATTTGGTATTTTAACCAACTTGTGAAGTTTTATTTGTAAATTAAAGACACTGTATTTTATATTTTTTGATTTTCTTTTTTTTTCTTTTTGGATTTTTAAATGATAATTATACTAAAAAAGAAATGAAAAAATATTTTAGTAACTTTTTTTATATTTTAATTAATAAAAGAAAATAGTTCACTATTTCAAAAAACCAGAAAAATGGTCAATGAAAACGGAATACGGTAAAAGGGGGAAAAAAATCAAGAAAAAAAAATGAAATACACAGAAAAAACGAAATAAAAGAAAGAAAAGAAATCGGTGAAAAAGTCCGCCCCCCCCACACGCAAACACCCACTAGGTTGCACGCCACCCTTTCAGCGGCGCCACAAATAGAACCTCTCTGCCAACACCATAAAACAAATATAAAATATAAAAAAATAAACACAAATAAAGAAAGAAAAGTCAAAAAGGCGGAAAACCTCCTCGGTTCGCGCCCGTGCTCGCAGCAATAACGCAACAACGACCCAAATATAAGAAGGCTGGGCTATAGATGGAATGCCGAAGAAAAAAATATAACAAGAATTAGTATAGTAGCTTTCCCGTGTCGTAAATCCCCAACGAGACAGTAATGGTTAATCGATACGAACGAAAGATTGAGTTTGAAGGGAATGAATTAGTTGGGAAAGTGAAAAAGTCAAATTAGATAATAACGGACTAAAACGTTTAAGAAAAACCTAGAAATAACGAAATTAAACTAGAAAACGAGACCCCGAATCCCGAACAAAAGGGGGAAAACCTAAAATCTTTAAAAATAACCCTACGAAGAAATTTTCACTTCTAAACTACTCTATGGACCAAATAACGAAGAATGAAAAAGACTAGACCGAAAACGGAGTTCGTTTGACCCAAAAACGAGTCAAAACAAAATCCCGTACCCGGACCCGTTCTTTAAAAGACAAAAAGTTATAAAAATGACCCTACGAAAACTTTTATATTTTTCCTACAAACTAGATGATAAAAGAAAATTTTCTAAAAAAGCAAAATATTTTTTTGATAATTTTTGTATTTATTATGAATTAAATAAACTTTTATCTAAATTAAATTATAAAAAATATTAAACTTTATCTAAAAATTCTGAAAAATTTACAAAAAATACTTTACACTATGAAAATCCTATGAAAAATAAGAAACAAAAATAAGCTCAACAAATAAGCCCGAGAATAAGCTTGTACAGCTTATGGGCTTATTAGCCAAAAATGTACATAAATACCAAGTGCCTTGGGTCTTTAACGAAAAAGACCCAAGGGCGCAGTGGTAAGTATGCTTGAAAGGGAGGGGATGTATCGAGGGGGAGCACCCCGGTAACGAGTCTTGCTGCACCCGGTACCCTAGTCTTACCCTTCCTCTCTTTTTATTTTTGCAACACTCTAGGGTAGAAACTGTAAAAAACGAAACTAAAGGGTAGGCGGGCAAACTTTAGGAAATTTACACTATAGTTAAAACAGGTGACCTTGAACTTTGGAGAAAGTACCAAACAGACCTCGCGACATAGCTTATTTTTAGCTTATTGAAAAAATGAGTTTTAGCAAAAACTTAAAACTAAAAAGTTATAAAAGAGCTTATTCTCCACAACTTTAATAAAAGGACTTTCAACTTTTGACAAAAGAATAAGCTAGAAAATAAGCCCTCAAGATTCTGTCACAGAAACTTAGGTTCAAAGGGCTTTTCAGGTTTTTGGCTTATAATTTGCTCATTTCTTGATGAAAATTGAAACTAAAAGAGGCTTATTGTAGCTTAAGATTAGTGTAAGAGCTGTCTAAGCTAAAATTAACCAAGCTTTAACAAAATTTGCAAGAAAATTAATCTAAAAATGTGCAAGTTTTTGTTTGAAACTGAAATAAGCTATTCTTAATAAGCTAAACAGCTTATTACTAATCCTCAAAAGTTGAAAATTTGGAGATAAGCTATGCTAGGAACATAAAACTAACCTAGATAAAAGGTTTTTCAAAATTACAACTAAAAATGAAAATCAAAATAGAAAATAAGTTAGGAATTTAAACGCTAGGCGAGGGGGGGAACAACTACTTTTGCAGGTAAAATAGACAACCTAAGAACATATAAATTGAAAACGTAAATGAGCTTTTCTAAGGAGTTAAAGCTAACGGAGTACTTATTGCAACAAGGCTAAAATATTACACTATTCTAACAAACTAGCCCAGCTTGAAGCTAAAAAAATTTGGATAAAAGAAGTGAACTGAGCAACCACCTGAAAACGCGCAACCACAGACTTAGAACTAAACAGATTGTATGCAGCTTTCAAATGGCGACGGTCAACAGAGCCGGCAAGAAGACCCAAAAAGACAACCCAACTAACACAAACTGAGAAACACGCCTAAAATTACCCCACCGCATGCCCCACTTCATGAACTAGTGGCACAACCCTTCACCAACGCCTGATATACGAATACCCATTCAAAACAGGTCCTGGGAGATAAACACAAGCTTTAATAAGCACAAAAATTTAAAAAACGATCAAACAGAATTAATATGAAAACGCAATACTAAACCTGGTAATTTGACTAAAATAACCTACGTACGACTCTAAAACCACCGTTGAGTCCATTCCAATATAATCGACAAAGTAGCAGCCTAAACCAACCACGACAATAAACTCTCGATCTGTCAAAACTAATTGAGCTAAAAATCGTATTTAAACAACTAAAACAGATTAAGCTTTTTATCTACTTCTACTCTAAATGACCTAATAGAGCTATTTAAGCTCTTAAACACCTAGCTTATGAGTATGAAATAAGCACTTTCTCTACCAAGCTTACTACACTACTAGCTATGACAGAAAGTAACAGTGAAACTTTACTAGTTTTAAAGCTAAAATAGACTAAAACTAATACAATTTTGAGCTAAGTAAGCTAAATGAACAGGATCTACACATAAGACTTTAGAATAAGCAAATGTGAAATAAGCTATTAATGCTAAAAATGAGATTTAGAAAAGAGTAACCTGAAATTGAAGAGTCTTCTTCACCTAGACATCCAAGAGTAAAGTCTAAGCGATCCTAGATGGCACCTTGCCTCTAAACCAAAGCTTAAAACTCAATAAGCTGTGAAAGAGCTTATTACTCCTTAAACTTCCAAATTGAGCTCAAAACAGCTCAAGTCATCATTATTGATGTAAAATGATAAGAATAGTATTAATTGAATAAAAACAGAATTTGGACTAAGTTGAGCATTAGTGAAAGCACTACGCTCAAACGAGCTAATTTAGATCTTATTTGATGAAAGTCGACTTGTAATTGGAAGTAACAAAGGCAAGGAGAACTTTGAAAACTTGATTGGTATTACTAAAATGATAGAGTACAAGCTTTAGAGAATGAACTACAAGTTCTTTAGCAGTTTTAAAACTTGAAAATAAAATGCTTAAAATTGAAAGAAAATACACAACTGAAAATTAAAATAAAAAAAACAACAACTAAAAACTAACTACTCTAAAACTTCTGTCTTCTCTTTCTTTTTATAGGCTGCTTGTTGTGTTAGTTTGGTGAGAGCAATACCAAAAACAAATCTCAACCGTCCATTAGGCTTTTTGGGAGATGGGGGATTGCCAACATGGCTGAGGATTTTAGTGGAGGAGGGGGGAGTGAGTATCCATGGGGTTTTTGAGGTTATAGGGTAAAAGAAGGGGTGTTAACCCGTGAGTGGGTTTTTGGGTTCTTGGGTTTCAAAAATGGCGGGAAAGAAGGTTGGGGGTGACAGAGTTATAGTTTCGGGGTTTGGCAAACATGGTCCTTGATGGTGTATGTGTGGATTGCACCCATGGTCCTTATTGTTATATAACTTTGGGGACTTGGCAAAACAAGTCCCCAAGAGTTATATAACTCTTTGCAAGGTTCGTCCTTGGTGTATACAAGTTTGGGGTGTTGGCAGAACTGCCCCCCACTTGTTACTTTGAGGATATTGCAAAAACAGCCCTTGTCTTCTTTTTTTTCTCTTTTCTTTTATAAATATAAGTTTAAGGGTTTGGCAATTTCAACCCCAAACTTATATTTCTTGATTTGTTGATTTTTGGCTTCGGGGTTGACTGGACTGACATGACTTTGACCAGTTGACTTTTCTGTGACTTTTTGACTTGATTGAATTTTCTTGGCTTCCGATTTGGCTTGTCTATCACAGTCCCATTTCTATTCGACCGGTTTTGACGTTCTTGGCTTTGGTTTTTTTGTCTTTACTTGGTTATCCGTTCCTGCAACAATACAATTAGCAAAACAAGCATATATTTGGGCATTTTAAGTCCGTTTTTGGTTATTTTAGCTCGTTTGTTAAAGGTAAAAGTATTAACTAAGCACATACAGTCATCTTCTCTCATGAGGCAGAAATAAGCAGCTTTTGAGTGGAAACGATCAACGATTTCCCAAATCGTGTCTTGCCAAGCCCCGCTGTCCACGCAGTTTAGTCACAAAGTCATTGTTATGTTCCTACCATTTTCCAAATGTGGTATCTCTGGTTTAACCAACAAAGGCAGATGTGTATCATGATATTCCTATATTCAACCTTTGCACAAGTTAAATACACTTGCTGACAAAAGTGGCAATTTCTGCTATCATGATAAGCCACCAATATACTTCTTCAAGACTATACATCTAATATCCCGATCCAGGTAATCGGATGGAATAGTTTGACTTATGCGACTCAAGTGCATAATCAAGGCCCATAAAATCACCGAAGAAGCGGAATCCAACTTCGAGATTTGATTTTAAGCATAAACGTTAACGACAGCCGCTAGAGTTCCTAACTTGTATAAATCATGCCACGCAATATCTTCGTTGATGGAAGGTTCTCATTCCTACTTCTGGCTTCTCTGATTTGAGCACCCAAAATGCTGCTTAAAGGTTTAACCCTATAGTCCATTTGAACCAAAGGCTCGAACTCGAGCGACTTTGCTTACTCTTTCTGTTCAATCTCTCTCGAAACTCAGGGCAAAACATCCACCACGTGCTCGCACTTACACTGGATGAACATAGGGAGCTTTACTATGTCACAGTCTCGTAGTCAGCCCTTCTAACAATAATCCAACCAACGTCATATAGCCGCTCATATGTCTGCTCCTATCTGTGCTTCCAGAATGTGGATTAGCAAACTCTTAGATTCAAGTGAGAAACACCACGCACTAGCGCGTACCAGTGGACCCTACTAAATCTGTATCTTCCACATATTTCCAGGGCAAACGACTACTGCACCAAGCGCTCTAGTCGTGGTGTGGAGTATATTTTTATCACTTCTGCTATGCTAGAACCTTGAGTTGGCGAGATGCGATTAATGCTATAGATACCTTCTCTCCTCTGCAATCTAAAAAACCGACACCCCAACCCTTCTTCTATGAGAGACTGAAAGCTATCAGCAACAAATGACCACGAAGTTTCTCAACTTCCCTGGGTAATCAGCCCAAAATTGGCGCACTACCACCAAACTTTGTCGACTTCAACAACGGAATGCAGCTATCTGCTTTTCTCCCATAGTCAAACTTCTCGGCGCTTTCTTACTTCTATTAAGTTTCGTCCATAAGTTCAAGAGCAATTTTTAAAAAGCCTTCGATAAAATCGTCGGTAAGTTAACCGCCAAACCAAGAAATTTGACGAATCTCGGTGGGTGTCTTGGGTGAACGCCCAATCCTTTTATTGCCTCAATCTCGTGGGATCAACGTGAATGCCTGTCCACATATCAATCACTGTGACCAAAAATTGTACCTTCGACAACCAAAACTTCACACTTGAGAACTATTGGCGTACAATATTAACCTTCTCTCAATTAAATTTAAGATCACCCCCCTCCCCCCGCTTAAGTATGTCCTTCATGCTCCTTTCTTGCTTTTGGAGAAGCTCAACTAATATCATTATGATGAATACTATACACCGAATCTAAAATGTCCAGAATATGTTTGTCACCACCCATTCATCAAGTCCAAGAAACAGCCGGTGCGTTAGTTAAACCAAACGGCATTACTTGGAAACTCGTAGTGACCATAAGCTGGTCTAACGCTATCATATGAAAATCATCGCGAACTCTGATTTGATGAACCCAGAATCTGAGGTATCGATCTTAGAGTAACTCTTGACCTTGCAATTGATCAAACAAATCATCGATCCGACGGAAGTGGTCATCGGTTCTTCATGTAAGCTTGTTCAATGTTCACGATAGTCGATCAACATCCGAAAAGAACCATCTTTCTTCTTAACAAACAAAACTGGTGCTCCCTAGGGTGAAGGAACTGGTCGTTATAAATCAATCTGTCATAAAGTTACTTGCCACTGAGTGGATAACTCTTGCATATTGGCTGTGCTTATCGTAAACGGTGACTCGGTAGCTACAGGTGCAGCACCTATGACTAAGTCATTTTGAAATTCAACTTGTCAACAGGCGTTACTTCCAGGCAGATCTTCTACGAAAGACTTCCAGAAAAATTCCCGTACGATCGTTACGTCCTCAACGTCCCTCTCCTCTTGACTAATTCCTTAGCTTTTCTTGGACGTAACATGTGCCAATTAACCATGACCATCCCTTTTACAACTACTACTTTTGTGTCGCTCGTGCATGAATATGATATGTCACATCTTACTTCCGCTGTCGCAATTAACACCCATCAAGTATTATAACACCTCATTATCCACCCATGAAGGAATCTGAACAAACCAGTCTCGTCCCCAAACGATAACCGTGGTCACTTTGCAACCAATCCATACCAATGATGAGAGACGTCAAAACTAACCAACCTACGGGCACTTGATCTATGTCGAACGGGACGACCTAGATAATCCTGATAGTGCATACCTTAAGAACAAATAATTTGTTTCTGAAATTCTTTCCACGAGACAATACTACGACATAACGTAGTGTCAAAAGTGGTTGGTGCAACACAATCAAAGCACTAATAAGGTATGTATGTCACAAAACTTCTACCGGCACCGAATCGAATAACATTAGAAGCAATAACATGTTTATTGAGAAGGAATGTTAACCTGTGACAACGTTGGAATCGGAGGTTTGTTCCTACCTCCACACCAATAGCTTAAGCTTTCGCCGTAGCTTCGATTACCGTCCAGTCTAGAGTTTTCAGATCTTGTTTCTTGTCCAGGTTTCACGGTTCTGATTCCATTAAATTAGGACAATCCCTCCTGAAATGTCCTGGTCTTCCACACTCATAACAAATAATACCCTACTGATTTCCAACTGGAGCCCTCTGAGTGTTTAGACAATATCCCCCGCAGCCCAACAATCCCAGCTCTGATGTCCCAACATCTTACATTTTCCACACCTCATAGTACACAACCCCTTCATGGTGCATTAACCCTTCACTTATTGCAGTAGGGTATTGGCCACCAGCATACCCCATTCTATCAATTGTCTTCCCAGCCGTATAAGCTCTGGCCACATTCTGCCCACTAGTATTTTGCCTCTTGAACGACGGTTGCTGTCCACGGTTATCCCTTAGGTTACTTTCCATCCTCCTCTTATTCTTAGCACTCCTTGCCGCATAACCCTAGAGCTTCTTATCCATTAATTGGTTAAGCAATGCTTATAAGCCTCTTGTTAGCAATGCGTATAGCATCTTGGAGTCTGGCTGGATTCGCAGCAATCACATTCCCTTGAATGTTGTCCGGTAAACCTCCAATAAACCTTTCCACTCTGTCTTCTTCATCAGGGACCATTCTAGTACACAACAAAATCAACTCCTGAAACCTTTGAGTGTAAGCAGTCAAGTCGTTTCCTTTCACGGTCAGATTCCACAATTCAGTCTCCATCTTCTGGATTTCATTCCTTGGACAGTACACTTCTGTCATCAACTTCATCAGTTCAACCCAATTCATGGCATATGCAGCCTCAACACCAATGGTTCTCTTATGAGAGTTCCACCAGGTCAAAGCACTGTCCTGCAGTGTGCATGTAGCATATTTCACTTGATACTTCGGTGGACAATTACTGATATTGAACACAGTCTCCATCTTCTTGAACCAGCGGGTCAATCCGACAACGCCTTTAGTCCCTGAGAAATTATGTGGCTTGCACTTCAAGAAGTCTTGGAAAGTGCACTCTCGAGCCACTGGCATGAAACCTCCATAGTTCATACCATGATTTCCATTTCCTCCGTTCTCGCCTTCTTGTTCATCCCCATTCTCATTCAGGGGTTCAAGGGTCCTTGCGGCTTCACGAGCCTCCATCTCTTCAGCTACTCGGTGGTTAACCAATTCTTCAAACTCCTCGTGAGTCATAGATGCTCCGGATCGTGTGTTAGGCATCTTCCTACAACACAACAATATAACGCTTGCTAAGATTTCTAGGTGATGTGGAATTGCTAACATGGTTAAATAAAGTTTATGGTTAATCACATAGAAAATACACGATCGAAATATATTCACGAAAATCCCATAATGCATGATGCAAGAGCATAAGTAAATCAAATCATGACATCATATTATAGTTAAATACCAATTTCATATCATCGAACATTAGTGATTACATCACAACGTTTCAAAATACGGAAAATACGAGTTCTAACACTATGGTCATCACTAAACGCTACTACTCAATGCTGCAATACTAACCAACATCTCTAAGAACGGTAGCCCATGTGGTTCCTAGCACGTGCCTCAAGTCTGCCAACTCTCACTCGATCATAAAATCGAAGTCGTCGCATCTGCCTCAACTCTCTCTGCATACGTAACAATGCCACCAAACAATATGGAGTCCGGTCAAATCTCTGACTTCCTCATCACCCGCGGTGCCTCTAAGCCATCCTGTTAATTCCCCTCCAACTCAGCAATCCTCTCAGTCAAAGCAATAACTGCCGACTCAACCCCAACAATCCCTGTGTTCTCTCTAAACTAAACTCCCCTCAATAGCCTGCAGACGATTGACTGGGATAAGCCTTGAGGTGAACATGGAACCTCTTGAAACCAAATCTCCCAATGTCTCATACGTAACCTCTACTGCTCCCTCCTGAGCAGGCTCAGGAATATCCTCTGGCATCGCAGGATGCGTAACCCTCTCAACTCTGACCTCAATCGGGCCTCTCATACCCGTCTCTGTCTCATCTCGATCAACAGCCTCAACTACAACTCTAGCATCAATCCCTCTATCCCTAAGACATCGCTAAGCAATACACTCGTCAATCTCTACTTGAATTTCTGGATCAATATCCTGCTCTAAATGAGGCTTATCACTAACCCTAACAATAGCATCATCCCTCAAACTAATCTCTCTAGGATCAACCTCTACATTTGTCAGATAACCAGAATCCTTAAATCTCTTAGGCGATGGTATCAAATCAGCACGAATAGGAGATAAAGCTCCAGATAGAAGTGGTAATGCATGTACAGACGTCGTGGGACCTACGCTCATGCGAGAAATGGCCCCGCAGAAGTACTCGGTAAATCAGGAGAAGAATGATCTGACAATGAGTGTCTCTCAGAAGAAGAATCAGAATGAAAGCAATCCCCCGAATGAAAATCCTGATGATGCCTCTAATGACGAACATAAAGAAGAAAGATGCGACAGAATGTCTCTCAAAGAGCAAGACGAAGAGTGGGTAAGTGGTCCAACCCTCTTCCTCTCGCAGTCATCATGTGTACCGCCCATTCGATTAGGTGGAGGATACAAGCGTACGGTCGAACCATGAGGAATGAGGTTGTTCCATGGTGAAGAATCAATAACCCGACGACGAGGTATGATAGGTGATCTCTGGGTAGAAGCGGTAATCTTAGTGAAAGGCGTACCATGGGTAGGTGATGGTGGTGTATCTGGTGTATCACTGTCTGTGGTGTCATCATCCGATGATAAAAAATGGAGATAAGCTGTAATGGTTGGTAAGGGTCTGATGATGGTATCCTCAAATGGATCAGACTCAGAATCAGATGCGAGGTGATAATCAGGAGAAGCTATGTATAGTTCCTGGGATGGTGGTAATAGTAAGTGCTATGATATGGTGGGGGGGGGGGGGGGAGGTGCTCTGTGGTATCACTGGTGTGTCAGTCTGAGTAGCGGGTGGAGTAATCACTGGTGTGGTGTCAGGAATAGTAGTAGGGATAGTACCGAACAAGATCACTCGTCCAGCAGGTGTCCCCACGCTATCCTCTGATGAATCCAAAGAAATCGAGATAACTGAAATAGCCATAACCTGCACAAAACAAAAGAGCAAAGTTCAAATAAATCATCACTTTATCAACCATGCATGATGCAAAAATATGAATGGGTGAATGGGTAACTGGATGAATGCAAAATGAATGAATGAATGAGTCATCGAGCACGTCATGATAGGAATGAAAATAAGAAATACTTAGAAATATTAGATATACTACAGTATGTTAATACTTATATATTATTAACTGTGAGTACTTAAGATAAGTTATCCTACTATGCTAAGGTCATCACGAAGGCACATAATCACGTAGGATCACATACTGGTTATAGTCCAGACCTAGTTTATACTACCTGGTTCTCTATAACCTTGGCTCTGATACCAATCTGTCACACCCCAGACGGGCCATGGAAACGGAACACGTGTCCGCAGGCGTGACTTATATTGACATCTCAATACAACAGCATAAATGAACGACCTCTAAGGGTACTTTGACAAAAATAAACACCGTTGCAAAAGTTTTAAAAAATAATAAAATAAGTTATACATCGAATTAAATTTAAAAAGATTCCAAGTTTAAAATTCGGAAGCTAAATAAGATTCAACACGTAATTTACAGACATAGATAAATTCTCTGGTAAACCGGTACAGAAAATGGGCAATAAGACTTCACATAAGTCAAGCAACAGCATCCATGCTAACACATGAGAAAAACATGCTTAAAACTACACCATAAAGTTGAGTGAATTCATAAGGTTAAGTTCAAACTTATTATAGTGACCACAAGATATCAAAACTTATGTGACAATTATAACAGATACAATTTCACATAAAAAGTATTTAAAGCTTGCACTAAAAACTCATACACTGAAGCTAATTACGCAAGTAAGCATGTACATTGCAATATAGTATTCTGTTATGCCCTTACTAGTGTCCGACCAAAGACAACCTAACCCGTGACTACATGAAAATATCCGTTTTTTCGGGCGCGCCCCGGGTATGAGCCTACTCACACTGGATAGGATAATTAGTCCCAATAGATCTTATTTAATTCCATTTCCACGCTCCCCATCGACCGGATCCTGCTACCATCAAGAGATTGACAGTTCATGATAGTTCGGGCAGTAGTGGTCTAAAAGCTACTTAGGCAACACGTAAACAGGGAAAATCTCACGTAAAGTACTTGTGTCCAGTTTTAAAAACAAGCAATGTTTCTCACCCCAAGTTATAAAACATATAGTCAAAACGAGTAAAAGAGTGGGGCTAAAATTATGAACTCACCTTATCCGGGTAGTGGATCAAAAGGAATCACACAAGTGAAATAATCTCACAACGGTTCTAAGCGACAACCTATCATATAGTCGTCGTTTAAGAATGATGTACAACGAATAACGCTTAACGCAAGAACTGATCATTCCGAATAGCACGAGCAACAACGACGTATCCCTTTTTAAAACGTACTATCAAAAGTTATAAGTTTTGACAAGTCTCGACGTTTTGAAACATCTTCAAATGTATTTCGTCTTTTAGTATGTTTCGTCTTTTAGTGTATTTCGTCTTTTAGTGTATTTCGTCTTGTAGTGTCTTTTGTCTTTTAGTGTATTTCGTCTTTTAGTGTATTTTGTCTTTTAGTGTATTTCATCTTTTAGTGTACTTGTTTCGTCTTTATCGTCCTCCCAACACATCTACGTTGACGAATCAACGACCAAATATGTTGACCTAGAAACACGACACCTTAACGTTTTCTACATTTAATCATAATTTGAATAATAAAAGTATATTTTCGACGCTTTAATAATGTTTACGAAATTCGTCATGACCATTCTAAAAAATATCGACGTCCATTTTATCAACCTCGATCGTGAAATATCCGTTTTTTAACAAAGTACAATCTATTATTGACTCAAAAAAAATCGAAAAGCATATCCTGATCTATTTTCGCAACCACCATAAATATCGCAACAAATCCGTTCTTAAAACCTAAACCAATTACGACATTCATGTTACAGCTTTCCAACAAATCCAACATCTAACTTAATCTCCTTCCCGCCAACAATATTAAACTTAATATACGAATAAATTCTTAAATAAATAACGTAGACCGTAATATTAAGAAATAAGTATATCAAAATAGTCACAACGAACTTTTATGCACAAAAGTACAACTACTTTTTATGTTCTTCCATTTATAAACAAAAAGAATAAACTTAGAGACTTGTAGTTTTATAGAAAAATAGATAATGATTTTCACAACGATCCGCTTTGTACACCTTGTTCAGAATGATCATACGAATGCAAAAGTACAACTTATTTATGAAAAAGTAAAGATGACTTACAAAGAAACACGACGAAAGGTGCATAGAAACTAAGAACCACCCAAGCGTTGTTTTATAAAATACCCGGATGAAATAACAATTAACTCGAACAATATATCTTCAAATGGTTGATCAAAGATTAGAAACAATAGATGTATGTGTGTTTGGTGGTGCGTCCGAACCAAGAAGAAAGATTGGAATCCATGTGGGTGTGTGTGTGTGTTCGGTGGCAAGGACAAGCACAAAGGGGACCAAAATGGTCTCCCAATGAGACTTGAGCAAGGACTAAGCATGCACCAATTTGTAGGAAACTTGTCCCATTGATTTTCAAGTTCAAATGGCATCCTAGGGGTGCCTTGGTGTGGGTTTCGGACGAGTATAAGGCAAGGGGGGGGGACCAAAAATATTTTTCCCACTTTCTAGGATAGTTAGTGCTAGTTGATGAATTAATTTCCAAGCATGCATGCACAACAAAGTATAGATTAGAAACGCGTAGCACGTAAATAACGAAACGAGTAACGGTAACACGGAAAATTACGAAATTTTAAATATTGCTTTAAAACATAAAAACGCGGCTATTGCCAAAATACTACAACGTTTGGTGTCCCGGTTCGCTCCCGGAGACGATTCTCAGATAATAACGAAACAACTTCCCGGCTAAACGGTAAAGCTAAATGAAACATTTAAAAATTCAAATTTCTAAACGGAAACGGCTAATTTATTAAACGGAAATTCTCGGGTTGTCACACATATCAGAAGTATAAGAGTCAAGCATTAATGAAGTACCAAGTTTCGTAGCAATGGCACTCAAACCATCCTCGTTAAACGTCGTAATGGGAACACCATGAAGTTTAACCCGAACCGACACATTCCCACCATCCTCTTTTAGAAGATCAACATCCGGATCCTACTTACGAAGAATAAGCGGATGATTGTGAATGAACCATGGACCATTCTCAAGCATTGAGTTCAAACCATCCGTAGAGCTAAGTTGGAAAAAGAATAACCCAGTAGACGAGTTAAGTATTGATTTAACCAATCCAAACTTACCCCAAGTATTCCTAACATAATTAGCAACAACGGGGTAAGCCACTCGCTTACCCAAGAAGAAGCCATAAACAATATTCTCAAATCTTTCGCTAATAGCTCAGATCGACTCCACCGGCACAACAACATCAATCCTATTCCCCCTAGTGTAAATAAAGTACGGATATTCATAGCCTTCTTACTCGATTCACCAATAACATTAGCATATGAAGACTTACCAGGGGTGTTTCCAGATGGAGTAGTTCCCTGTGTAGGTAATGGTGGGTATGATCCCCCACCTATATTCACCGCATTAGTATGATCCACCAACAGACTTTGCACTTCCATCGCCACAGTATCACCATAAAGATCCTTTTGTGTATTACCATAAGCAATAGTAACGGATGTCACAAAACCATCTTTGACTACCTCTAGATTTGAAGCACTCACATTCTTCTCCTTTATACCTCTCCCCCCCACTACCTTTTTGGCTTAAGAAACCACGCTCCATACCCATAACACTTACGAACAGCAAACAACCAACAAAATACTCACCAACTTAAACCAAGAACAATAGACAAATACATTCAAACCCTACACCAAAAGAAAATCGAAACCTTAATAGTATAGAGGATCGATTGTGATAATAGAGGTTAAGGTTTACCTAATCGCCAAGAACCGGAAGATCGTCGCAATCCTACCTTAGCAGTAGGATCGAACGATGCAAACAATCGAAACGCATCAAATTAACATTGATGAGGCTATTCAGGTCTCTTGTATCATTGATAAACTCCCTCCTTCTTGGAAAGATTTCAAGCATACCTTGAAACATTTGAAGGAGGAGTTAACTCTTGTTGAGTTGGGCAGTCATCTGCGCATTAAGGAGTCCCTTAAGGCGCATGATAGTGACAAGTCAAAGGGAAACAATGTTGTTGGTCCACAGTGATTAGACGTGGTTGTGTGGATCTTAGATTTAGTTCTGGAAAGATTGTTTCGTTGTTTAATATTTTGCATGTTCATAATATTAAGAAATATTTGGTTTCAAATGGTATTTTGAATAATTATGGTTATAAACAAGTAACTGAATCTGATAAATTTGTTTTGTCTAAACATGGTATGTTTATTGGTTTTTGGCTATTTGTGTAATCAAATATTCAGGCTTAATATTGTTAATGATATGGGTAAATCAGCCTTTATGTCAACCTTTAAACTCAATGATTCAATCTTATGGCATGTTAGACTAAGCCATGTCTACTTTAAGAGGATGCAAAATATGTCAAAGGATGGGTTAATCCCACCTTTTGACATGAACACTGAAAAATGTAAGACTCGCATGCTGACCAAAATAACTAAAAAAACATTTTAAAATGTAAAACGTAAAACTAAAGTTTTAGAGTTGATCCATAGTGACTTGTGTGATTTGTGTGCTACTCCATCATTAGGGAATAAGAAATACTTTGTGACATTTATTGATGATGCTTCTAGGTTTTGCTATGTTTATTTATTACATAATAAGGATTAAGCATTAGATAAATATAAAGTATTCAAAACTAAAGTTGAATTACAACAAGGGTCCCTAATCAAAAGATTTAGGACTGATAGGGGAAGTGAGTACATGGATACTTTGTATTTTTAGTTTGTTGGTATTATCCATGAAACGACTGCCCCTTATACTCCATAATAAAATGGTATGTTTGAAAGGAAAAATAGAGTACTGAAAGAAATGGTTAATTCCATGTTGCCCTACTCAAGACTGAGTTAAGGGTTCTAAGGTGAAGCTATGTTAACAGCTTGCTATTTATTAAATAGGGTTCCTTACAAAAGGAACATGATTACCCCTTATGAACTTTAGACTAAAATGAAACCAAACCTGAACTACCTCAGGTTTTGAGGTTGTAGGGCAGTTGTAAGACTCCCTAATCTAAAGCTGATAACTTTGGGTGAAAGAGGCATTGAATGCATCTTTGTTGGATATGTTGAGCATTCCAATGCTTTTAGGTTCTATGTTATTGAACCTAATGAATCAGTTTCAATTAAGTCTATAATTGAATCAGGGGATGCTATCTTTGACGAGAATAGATTTTCATCAGTCCTTGGACCAAGTCAGAGGTCCCTGATAAATGGAATTAAAGAAATTGGTAGTTTATTGGTCCCTGAAGAGGTCACTGAAGAGGTTGTGACTCAACAACCTGAACATGATCTTATAAAAAAGGTAAAAGGAATAGGACTCCAAAAAAACTTTAGACCTGAATTTCAATTATACTTAATTGTTGGAACAAGGGATGAGGTCTCTGACCAACACTCCTATTGCTTTAATGTTAGGGATGACACCAAAACATTTGATGAAGCAATGAAGTCTTGGGATGTTGCTTTCTGGAAAGAAGCAATTAATAATGAGATGGACTTTATCTTGGGCAACAACACTTGGGTATTGGTTGATCTACCTCCTGGTTGCAAACCTCTTGGTTGTAAATGGATCTTCAAAAGAAAACTGAAGGTAGATGGAACTATTGAAAAGTTCAAGGCAAGACTGGTCATTTAGGGCTTTAGACAGAAGTCAAGGATAGACTACTTTGATAGTTATACTCTAGTGGCACGTATCAGTACCATAAGACTGCTGATTGTTATGACATCAATTCACAATCTGATTATTCATCAGATGGATGTGAAGACAACTTTCTTAAATGGTGAATTAGATAAGGAGGTCTATATGAACCAACCTCAGGGCTTCATCATGCCTGACAATAAAAATAAGGTGTGTAAACTGATTAAGTCTCTATATGGACTAAAGTAGGCACCTAATCAATGGCATCAAAAGTTTGATGAAGTGGTTTTGTGTAGTGGTTATTTACTTAACCAAGTTGACAAATGTGTATACAACAAATTTAATGAAACTGGTAAAGGAGTCATCATTTGTCTATATATTGATGACATGTTGATCTTTGGCACTGACCAAGTTCAGGTTGACCTGACAAAGGAATTCTTATCATCTAGGTTCTCCATAAAGGATATGAAGGAGCCTAATGTTATCCTTGATGTAGGGATTAAATATAAAAATAATGGAATAACAATTTCTTAGTCTCATTATATTGAGAAGGTACTAAAGAAATTCAATTACTTTGATTGTACTTCAGTGAGTACTCCTATGGATACAAGTGAGAAGCTGGTGCCCAATAATGGTCATGTTGTATCTCAACTTGAGTATTCTAGGGTGATTAAATGTCTGATGTATGCCATGACTTGTACAAGGCCTGATATTGCTTTTGCAGTGGGTAAACTAAGTAGGTATACTAGTAATCATGGTACTCAACATTGGCAAGCAATTCAGAGGGTACTGAAGTATTTGACGAAAACCATGGATTATAGTTTGACATATACGGGTTATCCTTCAGTGTTGGAAGGATACATTGATGCAAGCTGGACCAGCAATACTAAAGATAATTTGTCTACCAGTGGCTGGGTATTCTTGTTTGGTGGAGGTGTAATCTCTTGGGCTTCCAGGAAACAGACTTGCATCACTGGTTCAACAATGAAATCTAAATTTGTGGCTTTAGCAGCTGGTGGTAATGGTTGAGAAACGTGATCCTTGAGATTTCATTGTGGTCCAAACCTATAGCACCTATATCTATCCTTTGTGATAGTGTTGCTACATTGGCAAAGGCTTATAGCCAAATATACAATGGGAAGTTTAGACACTTAGGTGTCAGGCATAACATGATTCATGAACTTATCACGAATGGGGTGATATCTATAGAGTTTGTGAGGTCTTAACAAAACTTGGCTGATCACTTGACGAAAGGGGCTGGCTAGATACTTGGTTATAAAGTCTGCTGAATGGATGGGTTTAAAGTCCAACCAAGTCGTTGAATGCTAGGACACCCAACTCCCTACCGAGGAAACTTGATAGCTGAATTTAATAAGGAAAGCTGAACATTCAGTCGACTGAAGCAGATGTATTTACATATCATCCCAAGGACGTGCTTGGAACCTGCTGAAAAAAGGATGAGGTCTTTACTTCTTAATGGTTAATTTCTTTGAAGAAGTGCTTAGCATGAGCATGAATAAAGAGGAACCACCTATGTAAATGTTAAGGTTTTTCCGCTTCAGAGAGCACGGACTTTGGCTCTTACAACATTTATGAATTAGATATGGACACATGGCTTGTATAGTGTCAGGACTTTCTTAAGTGTTTAAAAAGTTGTGTGTATTTTATCTTCAGGTATTCAAATGGGTTGAAGGGTTCAATTCTTAGAAAACCTTGATTCTGGAATATTTGAATGTGTAATTTACTAAGATGGAAGTTCAATCCTCATGACATTTTCATTTATGCACTTGTTTTGTTTGATGTTTAATTTTCATGCAAAGGAATTGTACTAAATTGGGGAGGATTGTTGGAAATTTAGTGCAATTATGAGAATTTAATCATACATGGAAATAGGTTTGGAGGTATAGAGTGTACATCCATCAAGTCACTGATTCTCCCTGACTCCTTTAGTGGTTAGCTTAATGTCTATTAAATAGGTGGTTTCAACATTTAATGTTTGTAACTATACCTATTAAATGGGCGGTTTCAAGTTTGACTTAGTGACCATAATTATGATTATGTAACCACTATGCATTTATGAAGGAGGTTATGAGATTAATTGGCCAATTAATGCTCATAACTTCTTTTGACCAGGAGTTACAACTCTTTTGATTAAGAGTTGGCATCCTTATAAATAGAGATGGACATTTTTGCATGAAACAAAAAAAAACCTAAACACTTAGAAACGAAAGGGTTATTGATTTGTGCCTAAAACAAGAACTACACTTGGTTTTATCCCAAGGAGGTATTCATGATACCCAGACATAGGGTCGAATAATCTTCTTTGGAAAGTGATTACACGACTTCAAGTGATATCCGATAATCATCTTTGGTAATTAGCTAGGCTATTGATTCAGGGTGAAGATAATCAATAGCCTAGCTAATTACCAAAGATGGTTACCGGATATCACTTGAAGTCGTGTAATCACTTTTCAAAGAAGATTATTCAACCGTATGCATGGGTATCACGAATACCTCATTGGGATAAAACCAAGTGTAGTTATTGTTTTAGGCACAAATCAAGAACCCTTTCGTTTCTAAGTGTTTAGGTTTTCTGTTGGTGTGTGTTTCATGCAAAAATGTCCATCTCTATTTATAAGGATGCCAACTCTTAATCAAAAGATTTGTAACTCCTGGTCAAAAGGAGTTATGAGCATTAATTTCCCAATTAATCTCATAACATCATTCATAAATGCATAGTGGTTACATGACCGTAATTATGGTCACTAAGTCAAACTTGAAACCGCCCATTCAATAGGTATAGTTACAAACATTAAATGTTGAAATCGGCCATTTAATAGACATTAAACTAACCACTAATGGAGTCAGGGAGAATCAGTGACTTGATGGGTACACTCCATACCTCCAAACCCATTTCCAAGTATGATCTAATTCTCATAATTGCACTAAATTTTCAACAATTATCATATTTAAAATCTTTTAATCCTTTATTAACTTTTTAGATTATTTGGTGTTAACATGTTATATATCATGACCTGCATGCTTGATTGGGTCTTTACGAGGTTAATCGAGATTTTGGATTGTTTTACACTAGCTTGTAAGACTCAAGAATTTTATGGAAGGTGGAAAAAGTCTTGGAACCCCTTAGAAGGTTTTGAAAACTCTTAGAAACCCTAGATGCTTCCACTCATGAAAGGTTATAAAAATGGGCATACCTTAGAGTTTGTATACTTGCCCAAAATTTGTAGCATAAATAGATAGCCTCCTCGTTTCGATAAATCATCTCTCAGTTTACTTGTAACTTTTTTAACATAGCCTTTTTCACTTGTTATGTTCTTGGGTTTTAAAATGAAAGAAAATGAGTTGGAAAATGACCAGTACGTTAAGACGGGGGCAAACATGTTAGTGCGGTTTGGTTATTTTGCTTTAAAAAATTGTATTTTCGTTGCACCAACCCACCGAACACACCAAATGATGTAACTTAATTCTTTTTTTTTGTCGAAAATGTGAATAATGTGAGGGTTTGTTGCTATATAGGTTGCAAGTTTGCCTATAAGGGAGATTATATCATCTTTTGTCTTTACAAAATCCAACAATTAAAAAACATGATGTGAAACCAAATTTATGTAACTTGCATTATCGAAATGGAAAATTTCGATGAAAAAGGTAACAAATATCCAGAAACTTACAATACGTAGAGAATATGTTTACTTTCGGGTCTGGTAATTTGACTAATGTTCAGCACTGTACAATAATACCGACGATAATCACTTTTTATATTCAGAGCATCCATTTCGAAATTGAAGCCACCGTCCCTCGTTCCCTATTACTTGTTTTCTCCTTTGTCATCAGCTTTATGCGGTCACTCTTTGCCCTATGCTCCTTGCTACTGCAAGCATTACATCTGTAAAGTTTAGCTGTTAATTCTTAGATTGCATAGACTATATAAAGAAAAGGGTAACTATATAGGTCAGTACTATGTCAGGTATGGGTCGTAACTTTTCGATTGCACAAACTATATAGGTAATTATTGTTAATATTTTATGGTAACAATGAGCTATAATGACTTACTGTCAGGTACGTGTCTAATTCTCTAATCAATATTTTAGCTGTAAATTTTTAGATTGCATAAACTATATAGGTCAGGTACGTTTCGTAATAGGATTAGAGTATTAGACGTACCAGTACCGTGTCACTAATGGAGCCTCCTACTTCTCAACATCATATCGTTGTTTCACAACATCAACCGCTTATAGTCATTAGCATACCTCTTTTTTGTATCAAAGTGTTGTGACAATTCGTGCCTCTTAAAATCAATAAAACCATGTTTGGAGAATGGGAAGTATTTGGCAGATGATGCCTACATGAATGATAATATTATTTCAAACAATAATTAAAAACCAACTTCTACTATTTGTGTGTCATTCGAAATGGCAAAATTCAAGTTAAAATGAAACAAATACTAAAACCAATTACAGATCGCAATAAAAAATTATGAAAATCGCATGTAATGCTCACCAAAAAATTAATTCAAACCATCGATTTCTGATATTAAGTGAAAATATTTACCCGAGCCATACCAAAAGAGCATGATGGAATAAGCTTTTTGATGTTCATGTCTAAAACTACCTGACTTGGAGCAAAAGAATGACAGTGGTCTTTGGATTCTAGCTCAAGACACAACCCAAATCATTCGACGGTGGATAAATTTAATATATGCTTCTACTTATATGCCGTAGCATTTATCCTGAGATGTTTATTCACTCTAAAATAAGTGTATAACGCCTCATTTGGACACTCAAAACAGCTTAACCACTTATGATAGGGTGTTTGGGAATTGGGATTGCTTAGTTTTACGTGCTTATTTGCTTATTGCATCTTATAGAATTAAAAACTTAACTACAACATTCAGTACTTAATACTATTATTAGTTTATCAGAAGTTAATTACACTAAACCACACCACGATTTACACATTACACATACAGAGATCATATCAGAACTTTACCTAATTTCAAGGTCATATATTGTGGTGGTTAACACTTATACGAACCCGAACAAAATCCCTCCTTTTAACACCATTCGACTTCGGCCCATTTCCACCAAAATTCCCAACCAAAGCATCAAATTTTAGCCCCTTTCCACTCGAACTCTTCAACCTCCAAACTACCTTCAAACAACAACAACAAACAACAAACCAATTAAAAAATGATTAAAAAATTATAGAAGATTATACGTTACAAATATGCCACCTCTCCGTGTATCAAGAAGATTATACGCGAGCAACCGATATCTGCAGAAGAAAAAAAGTATTACTATACTCTTATTTACTAAAAGATCAAACCAATAACTTTTAGAATACCTGTGAGTTTACCGAAGATGAACCAAATTAGCGCACCACAATGTCGACACACTTGATTGCACTTTCGTATATGCACATACTCTATTGACGGTCCTGTGTGATTTTAAAGGACGTAAACAGAAGTCAACAAAAAATCATCAGAAGAACACACAATATAATAAAGAAAGTTGTTCATATCATTTTAAGTGCCGTTTGGGCCTGGGAACATACATGCATTAATTCCTATGTGGTTCTCTCCACGCGTAAATCAAAACCGATGACCACGCCTGCAATAGCCAGTCAAACAAACAAACAGTAACATTCACAGTAACCTCGAAACCCTAAATTTGAATACCCACAAAAGTTTCAAATAAATTCAAAAATTCATAGCTAATCAAATAGAAAACTATAGAACCTTACAAAGATCTTGTGAAGAGGGACTTGAAACTTAAAGTAGATATAATCAACACCTATGTCTTCAATTCCGCATCTTAACGAATGAAACAAAATCAAGATAACATAGAAATTAATCCGCCCAACTCAAACCCTATATAAAAACCTAAAATAATATATAGATCACTATTTAGAAACACAATTCGTAAATCTAAAAAAAATTACTTCGAACTTGTAAATTCTTTTCTTTTACTTCCAATAATCCTCCGGAGTGAAGCTGTTAACGAATATCGGTCGATGGTTTTGATAACAGAATTAAGTCAGTGTATGTGTGTATAGAAACTTGTGGGGGTATGTGCGTGTAGAAGGTTGTGGAAGATGATTAATATCTCTATCTTTGTATGCACTAATACCGGCCACAAAACAGACCACTATTCTTAGGCTATTGGGCAGACCACAATTACATGGGCCACAGTAAGCCCAACTGAAAAAGCGCAGCTTATAGTGCACCGACCACATGCGGATTATTATAGAGGTAAATAAAAGAAGAGAAAAAAAAAGAAAACTCCAAAAAAAAAAGCAATTAATTTTTTATAATATGTTCTTGAATCTCGAGATTAGAAGAGAAAAATGATGATTTTATAACTATATCATCTGTTGCATATAAAAT
This sequence comes from Tanacetum coccineum, assembly GCA_026074375.1. NCBI lineage: Eukaryota > Viridiplantae > Streptophyta > Magnoliopsida > Asterales > Asteraceae > Tanacetum > Tanacetum coccineum. The sequence goes on along the minus strand of BQNB010079466.1, from coordinate 4,811 downwards.
TTTTATTTTATTTTAAAGCATTTATGTCATTGTTTTAATAAAATGTGTCCTAAAATACTATACTTTGCTTCCATATTATCTCACGTTTGATAAGAAAATTATTGAAAATAAATCTAACCAGTTGTTTTCGTTTTATTTCTTTTCTTTATTTCTCATAAATAAAATTCAAAAACACATTGAAGAAGATACAAAAAAAAAAAAACAGTCAAGATATGAGCGTTCACGTTTGACCACGATTTGGTTAATCGAGTCTCCTAGTATTTGAGGGGTCAATTAGTCGAAAACAAGGACAAAATTGCAACCACTTCTTGGAAATAACATGGCACTTGACATTTTAATTCATTTTAGCATGTCAAACTTCTATATTCTTTATTGAATGTTGAAAGCAAATTGTACATAGTTAGTCATAGATACATCCAATAAGCATATTCTTCGTATACATATGAACACAAATAGACAGTTAAGTTGACAATCAACCTAACGATCTTCAAATCCATTATTTTAGAGTATATTTGATCATACAAATTAACCACTTAGCATTAATGAAACACAAACATGTTTATTGTCGTTTCTAAATATATTTTAATATAACGTATCACTGATTACGTCTATTCTCACAAAATTGTTTTGTTTATTTTAAACAAATAATTGTAACATTGTTTAATATATTTCGTCTTTCGTGCTACTAGTAGTTAAATAACCAAACGTGCAATTCAAGGGGAGGGCACCGTCGTTTTGCTTAAAATGAATCTATGTACTGTTACTGTGTGAATTGCTTAATAAAAGGGACTTCTTTACCTCACATTCCCATGGTGGTTGAGTTAATAGCAAGCAAGGCATAGATTTTCTCTTTATGTGAATAAACCTATTATAATAATGGTTATATACAAAAGGCAGAGAACCACCCGAACCGAGTAGCCAATAATTAATGCGAACCCATGATTTTTTGTACCACTGCGGTAATTTTAATGTGCCTTTTTTTTCTTTTCTTTTTTTATTTTTCTCTTTAATTGACTTTCTTTTTTTCCTTTTTTTTTTTTTTTCTCAAAACTTTTTAAATATAAACACTTACTTTTTTTTTCTCGTATACACCATCTCGCGCTGTTTGAGTACATCGGTATGTTTTTTTATGATAATCCTTTAAGTTTCCTTCAAACTCTCGCGCTCCGCTTATCGTCCGGTTATTTTTTTTTCCTAAAAAAATTGTTTTAAAAATAAATTTTTCCTTTATTTTTCTCGAAAATACCCTATCGAACTTGTAGGATTGCCATCGCGTTGTTTTTTTTTTTCCTTTTTTTCCGTCTCAAAAAGTTTTTAAAAGTAAACTTTATTGTCTCAACAAAATTTTAAATAAAATTTGTCCCTTGTTCTTTTCTCGCGAAATACCCTCTGCATCTTTTTAGTCATCGGTCTGTTTTTTTAGTAATAAAACTTTTTAAGCTTCTCAAACCTCGCTAAAAATTGTAAGTTTCGCTTAAAACCTAGCGCTCCGCTAATCGTACCGCAAAGTGCGCGCGGTCGCCTAGTTTTTTTCCCGTTTTTTTACCCGCAAAAAAATTTCTAATATAAAATTTTCTTTTTTTGTACCTCGGAATACCCTTCTCGCAGGTCATTAAGAGGCCTTTTGAATTTAGTGTGAATTAAGATCGCACCGGGTTGATCCTGGTGATGATTTAATATGCCGGCTCAATAACCCTACCCTGGGGTCCAACTCGGTTTTTTTTTTTTTTTCGCAAAAAAAAATTTTCGTTTTTCTTTTTTGTAAATACTCTCTCGCTATTTTTTTTAGCTAAGTTCGATCTGTTTTTTTAATGAATGTCGAGTACATTTTAAAAAAAAAAATATTTAATTGTGTTTGTGCTTTTTTTTTCTAAATATTCACTAAGTCACTTTCTGAGTTATCGCGGGTAATTGTCGTGTCGGACCCGACAAGTCCGCCTCCCGTACAGTTACGTTTTCATTTCGAAATAGCCCTCAAAATATTTACGAGAATACGCCCCTCTCATTTGTAATTTTTTTTATAAATACTTCCTTTCCCCTTACTAGACGGTCGACGTTTAAGTTTTTTTTTTTTGAAATGAACCAATAACAGTGCATTTTAGAATCCTGGTCGTTGCTAACCGACCACTTTTTTTTTTTTTTTTTTTTACAAAAACCATCACCTTCTAAAAACGTCGCTAACGAAATACATCCGAGCGTCTATACATCCCGTCAGTGATACGGCGGGTGACCTACTTTTTCCTTTATAATTCTAAAAATTGTTATAATAGATTTTTTTTAACTAAGATCTATTTATATGGTTGTTTAAAAATGATCTAGAAGTAGCTAGAGGGGGTTGTTCTGTGATATCTGCTAAAAACTTTAGTAGTTTGGGTCTCACTTGTTGCCGACCATCACCGAATACTCGATCGTACAGACAAACAAATCAAAATACACATCTCACTCAACTAACACACATATTTTAGTCACTTGGCTCCTCATCACAATTTATTTTATTTTTGTCTCATTTTTTAACGCACAAACGAAACTTGTATTCATTAAAAAAAATAAAAATACAAATACAATACGGAAAAGAAAAATCACAATAGGAAAGGATAAATACAATACGCAATAAAAATACAACAATACGATAATTAAAAACACTGACGATACGATAATGAATTTAATTGTTTCGTCTGTATTCGAATCAGGTATTGCACCCCAAATTCCAAACGTTGAAAAATAATCCATATTCAGATTTTTCTTCTTCATTTTTTCTGCACACTCATTTTTCAGCCTTCTTGCTTCTGTCTTCAGTGGTTGTCTTAATTCAACTCCGTCTATCCTGAAGTTCAAGTAGTTTCCTGATGACTCTTTGGCAAGTAATGAGATCCTTGAGTATGTTGTTCCGATGACGGACCAACCCCTTATGGGTTCGATGAGTGAGGGAATTGCTTCGGTGTGGGGATTGGTTTCGGGTTTGGTTTTTTGGGTGCCAGGGGTTGTGTGATTTTCTTATTCAAGGTACATTGTGAGATTTTGAAAATTGTGTTGAATGTGGAGAAAAGGTGAGGATAGAGTTGGCTATTTATTAGGGGTGGAAAGAAAGGAGTTGGTATTTGAGATAAACCCAAACATATTTACTCTCAATTTGATTTTCTATTTTTGCGAGCCTTTCGATAAAAGGTGCAAGATACATATCGTATCTTTATTAGATTATTGTTTCAAAGCTAAGTGCGATCACAACGACGGTCTAGTGGTACTGTACAGTGCAGCATTCCTCGTATGATTTTCTAAATCGCTTTTTCAATGCGCATTGCATTTTCAAAGTGCTAACGGCTAACTCCATATAAAACGCTTTTCTGAGAAGTTATTCATCTTGTAATAAATTGTTTGTAACCAAAGTAGAATTTCACTCGATTTATAATGAGTTGTGTGAGGGGGGTAAAATGAAATATTTTTTTTTAAAAATATAGCCGTTAGGGGCTGTTTTGTAATATATATATTTTTTAATAAAACTAGCCGTTAGGGGGTGTTTGGTAACTTTTTAAAAATAAGGGGGAAAATTAAAACTAGTATATAGCCGTTTAGGGGGCGTAAATGAATTTTTTTTTTTAAATCAACCCCAACGCGCGTTGGCCGGCCAACGCCGGACCCAACGCCGTTGGGAAACGCCGCTTAGCGGTGTAGTAACGCCGGGCAACGCCGGCCAACGCCGTTGCCGGCGTTACTACCCCGAGGCCTCTTAGGCGAGTGGAAATGATTTTTTTTTACTTATTGCTGATTGGGCCAATTGGTTTTGCTTTCGGTGGCGTGACTTGGATCATAGGCAAAAATGGTATTGGGCTAATGATTGGACCGTTGAAAAACGACGTCGTATTCGGAGAAAATTGAGTATATAACAAGCATGTTTACCCGCGCGTTGCTGCGGGACGTTAATTTTTCGCGCATAGTTGCGGGTTTAATTGTTTTTTCCTATTTTTTTTATTTTATGCGGGTTTATTTTTTCGGGCTTATGTTTAATAGTGGTTTTTTTATATGGGCTTATGTGTTAGGCCTCATGGCGCGGGTATTTTTTGATCTAAATAAGTCAGTACTTTTGTAATTTTCTTTTTTTATTTTGTGCCGAGTATTTTTTTTTTATATTGCGTATTTATAAAAAAAAAGTGGTCATATTACTGTAGCATGACGTAAAAAACGACGTCGTATCACTTTTGTGCCGAACAAATTTTTTTTTTAATATTATTTTGTGCGGGTTTATTTTTTTGGTCTTATGTTTAATAGTGGTTTTTTTTATATAAGTCAGTACTTTTGTAATTTTCTTTTTTTTATTTTGTGTCGAGTATTTTTTTTTTGTATTGCGTATTTAAAAAAAAAATGGGCCGGCCCAAACTGGGAGCCCATTGGGCCGAACACTGTTCATATTACTGTAGCACGACGTATGTAAAAAACGACGTCGTATCACTTTTGTGCCGAACATATTTTTTTTTAATATTATTTTGTGCGGGTTGTTTTTTTTATATGAGCTTATGTGTTGGGCCTCATGACGCGGGTATTTTTTGATATGAATAAGTCAGTACTTTTGTAATTTTCTTTTTTTATTTTGTGCCGAGTATTTTTTTTTGTATTGCGTATTTATAAAAAAAAAGTGGTCATATTACTGTAGCATGACGTAAAAAACGACGTCGTATCACTTTTGTGCCGAACAAATTTTTTTTTTAATATTATTTTGTGCGGGTTTATTTTGGTCTTATGTTTAATAGTGGTTTTTTTATATAAGTCAGTACTTTTGTAATTTTCTTTTTTTTATTTTGTGTCGAGTATTTTTTTTT
>BQNB010079465.1:0-30234 GCA_026074375.1 Tanacetum coccineum | reverse complement strand
GCATTTTAAGTCCGTTTTTGGTTATTTTAGCTCGTTTTTAAAGGCAAAAGGTATGTGTAATTAAACACATACCAGTAATCAACCATGTAAATGCATTCGTAAACAAGCATGTTCTCATCCCAAAAATATATGTAAAATCAGTAAAACATGGGGCTATAAACTCACATTGATGTTGTAGAACGATTGGCAGAACTGCACATATTAAGCAAATGAAAAACGGAAAACCGGAACGGCTCGACCAAGAAGTTACGGTTTATCTTAACGACTATGACCCACTAGCCTAGGATAATGTATTTGGGTTTTTCGATGGATGGTTACATCAACGCGACACGTTGATAAAAGATTTAGATTCCAAGTTGTAATAGTTTGGTGGTTGGTTAAATAAAATAAATCGAAAAGTAAACGCAAAGTATGTAATATATTCCGTATATATTACATATGAAAAATAACAATTATATAACTCATATCATGAATTATATAACAAAGACAAACAATCCAAAGATTAATATGAAGTAGATAATACTTTGCAAGTATTATATAAGAATTGTGAGTAAATAATTAAACCAAACAGTTTGACACGTTTTCGGAAGTCACCACTTAATTAAATGAAAAGTTCTTGCATAGATGTAAATGTAAGTTTCAAGGTTACAAATTATGTTAAACGATGTCTATAAAGCTTTTACAACAGTTATGATGTTATCTTCTAGTTGACAATTATAAAATATAAAATAATATTTTATAAATTTGTATTTCGTTTCCTCGACGGTTCTAGCTAAAATAATTATCTCATTTATAAAAGTATAGAAATTTATATAATTTTTGACATGACCTATTCGTTTATATGACATTTCCCATTATTACAAAATTCATTGTTTTTCCTCTTTTATCAAACTATGTTGCAATATACTCGCGTGATCAATATATATAATTAGACGAGATCAAATAATATATAACACATTTATTTAACCATTAACCACCATTTAAATCCGGTTTTATATATATAATCTAGTAATATGATTATTAATCGATTCATATAAACCAAACGCACCGTAAAAGTTGTTTTTGCTCACCCAAACACACCCTTATGGTTTTCCTGCTCACCCAAACACACCCTTATTGTGTATCTTTTAACCCAAACGCACCCCTTGGTGCTTCCTGCTAAACCAAACGCACCCTTATTGCGTTTTCTGTTAACCCAAACGCACCCTATTTGATTTTCTGCTAACCCAAACGCACCCTATGTGGCTTATACTAACCCAAACGCACCCTAACTGTTGCTTTATGTTAAACCAAACGTACCCTAGTGGTTTACCTGCTAACCCAAACGCAGCTTATGGTAGTTTAAGAACAACCAAACGCACCCTTATGCGTTTCTATCAAAACCAAACGCACCCTATGCGTTTCTAAGAAAACCAAACGCACCCTATGCGTTTCTAAGAAAACCAAACGAACCCTTTTGTGTCGTTTTTAGACCAAACGCACCCATGACTGATGATTCTATAAAACCAAACGCACCCTGGTGGTTTTATAACAACCAAACGCACCCCTGCTAGTGCAAACTAAACCAACGAACCCTTTCAGTGACTGAGCAAGACCACAAGCACCTTTCGTGCTTTTATAAAAAAACAAACGCACCTTTGGTACCTGAGACAAAACCACACACACCCTTTTTGTGACAAACCCAAACCGAACGCACTCTTTGCTGGTGCTAAACCCAAACGAACGCACCTTAACTGGTGGTTGATGGTGACGAGGGTGATGGAGGTGGTGGTGAGATGATGGTGGATCTGGTGGTGGGGATGTCACAGCGGCGTGGTGGTGGGGCACGGCTGTGGTGACGATGTTGGTGTCATGGAGGTGACGAGGTAGTCGGGGTGAGGTGGATGAGGAGCGGTGGTGGTGTGACAGCGGAGGTGATGATGGTTTAAGTGGTGCGTGGCCGGCAACAGGTGGCCCGAAAAACGGCCGAAGCGGCGCCGGATCTAGGGAGGGAGGAGATGGAGGCTATATCTAAATGAGTTAACCCTAATATTTTTATTTATATAGATGAAAGTTGTAAATAAAAATGTAAATTGTATAATACTTTTGGGGGGGGGGTGATGCTGAAAATATTATCACAAGGACCAAAAATGTAATTTTTGTAGAATAATTGTTCGGGACCCGTTTAGGATAGTTAACGGATGATTCAAAATACGAAACTTGCGCTATTGCGCTCCAAATGATTTTTCCCATGAAAATGAGTAGTTACATGACTATTATTTCATAAATGTTTTATAAAGCTTATTTAAAATGTTTATTACTTATTTGTGTAGTCATCGAGTATCACGGGCAAGCTTTGTCCGTAAAATAAAACTTTTATTTTAAATATTCGCGTTTTTAAATAAACGCTTTTGAATAAATTATTAAATAATTTATAAAATATTTTTATTTAATAAAAAGTGATAATTAAATGTAAATTTAATTATTTTTGTGTCAGTACGCGTTGTTCTCGTTTCTAAAATTTTGCGAGGGTATTTCAATCATTTGCTGCTTGTTTTAGGGTCTCGGGCAAAACTAAAAAGTTGTCCGGAATGTTGTTTTACATCTAATTACTTTAGAGTCCAAGTCGTGAAAACATGATTTAGTGGGTCGTTTTTGATAAGTCAACTTAGGAATAACATATATTTTCTTGTTTTCAAGTCAAATAAGTTTAAAATAAATTTGCATATGAGAGATGTGTAATAATAAATATGATTTATTATTTAAATATGTTCTGAAAAATTACCGGTTACGCGGTAATCGTTTTTACGTGACAATAAAAGGTCAAAGGTCAAAAAAAATCAAGTGAGACCCGAAAAGTCAAAGGGTAGCATAATCATTTAAAATTCCGAAATTTGCTTGTTGTTACATGTGTTATATCCACAACCGTACACTCATCTTTGGCTTGAGAGACGAACTTCAATACATGTTTTCCTACATTGAACACATGCTTTCACAACCTCCACCTCCAAACTCACCACCACCATTAATCTCTCCAAACTAAACATGCTCCATGTTTAGTCACTCATGTTCCAAATAATTTTCATCAAACCTTTTGCAAGCAAGTCCTATGGAATTCTATAAAAATTAGGACCTTTGTAGTTTGTATTTATGTATGATGTATTATTATGCTTTAAGCATAATATTTAGCCTTAATGTATGCATGTTGTAATATTGTGTTTCATACACAATATTTTATGTTTAATGAATGCACTTATGTTCCTCTAATAGTTAATAACTTTTATGATGGTTGACTCTTATCTATATAGTTGAACTTTGATTGTAACCATGATTGAATATTTTTTCTTTGTCTTTGCTATATGTTAGAAATAATGGTCTTGTTCCTCTAACTTGTTTTTGTAGCAAAGTTACCATAGCTCGATTCCTTGGTGTCCTCAAACGAGGGGGAGAAAACATCAAGGTGGAGCGTTTATTCTGTCGAACTTACGTTAATTCATCGACAAAGCCTTTTTGATTCTACAAAAAGGGGGAGAAATGAAATAAAACTCACTAAATACTTGTTTAAAAATAATTTTACATTTAATGAGTTTAGATTTTGTAATCATCAAAAATGAGGAGATTGTTGATAGAAATAATGCCTAAAAACTTTATTGATATTTTTTGACTTCTCCACGTTTTGATAATCACAAAATGTAAAAACGCTCTATTTGAAATTAAACATAAACAAGTAATTATTTGTAAATTTTCATTTCGAATATTAATCACTTAAAGGTATGAATAAATAAATGCTTAATTTATTTGTGATTAAAGGAATTTTTTTTCTAAACCTTACATTTTTATAAAATGTAACAAACATTTTTAAAACTTATACAAAATAATTTTGGTACTTACAAGAAATGTTTTATTTAAAATAAATATTTTGAATTCAAATTTTCTATCTAAAAATGCATAAAACTTATCCAGGAAACACCTTCCCTAGAAAAGACAAAAATAGGAGAGTCCTACTATGGGCGGCCCCCTTAGTGATAAGGGGACCGACCATATTGCTAAGGGGACCGGCCATGTAAAACGGCTCCCAGCTTTGACTAAAAATAGTGCACTCATTTTCTTTCTGTCTAAAATCAGCTTATACATCTCCTACAATCTTTTGACCATTTAATCTTAAGTATTTGTTTCCAAGTGATTCAAGCTTAAATCCTCAAGTGCAAGAGAATAATATTTCTAGTCATCAAGTCAAGAAGTATTATAGCTTAGTTGGTGTTCACGTAACATAGTTACAATTATGTTGTATCTTGTAATTCATCTATATCCCTTGTGATTGTGTGTAATAGTTAGATCGGGTTGATCGTGTTAGTGTTTAGGTGAAGTGATATATTGTTAGTGTGGTTAGTATTTTAGGCCTTAAAATACAAGCGTATGGTAGATTGGTTCTAGCTAATATTAGGATTTGACATTTGGCTTAGTGTCGGAAATTAGTGTAAGCTACTTGTGTACGGTTTTCTCCGCCTAAAGGGAGTTTGTTGACATAGTGAAGAGAACTCTCGCGTTGGGTACTCGAGGAGTGGAGTAGGGCGAAGATGAGCTTCGTTACCGAACCACTATAAATCCGTGTGTTGTGGTTTGATCTTTCTAACTCTTATATCATGTCTTACAAATTTACATTATTACTTATTGTCATTTATTTACTTAACTAGATTGTTCATATTATGTGTAGATTGAGATCACATAAAATCGAATCTAACTCTTTATATACAAACGTGACATTAAATTAAAAAGTGATATACTATGCAACCCCCCCCCCCTTTAGTTTCCACAACAACTTAATGATAAAATCCATGGTAATTCTATCCCATTTCCACTCAGGTATCTCTGGTTGTTGTAGCAAACCTGAAGGTCTCTGATGTTCAGCCTTCACCTTTGAACAAGTCAAATACTTACTAACGTATGCAGCTACATCTCTTTTTATACCTGGCCACCAATACATATCTCTCAAGTCATGGTACATCTTATCCGCTCCCGAATGAATATAGTACTTCGTCATATGAGCCTCATCCAATATCATCTTCCTCACATTACCTGCTAATGGAATCCATATTCGATCCATAAAGTATAAACCACCATCTTCCTTCTTTTCCATTTGTTGGTCTAGACTACGCAACATTTCTACTTGCGCATTCTCTACCTTGGACGCCTCACCTTAAGCAACCAATATCTTGTCCTTAACACTTGACTGAATAGTCATGGACATTGCGCGTACTCGTCTTGGTTTCACTCTCTCCTTCCTACCCAATGCGTTAGCCACCATATTCGCCTTTCTTGGATGGTAGCGAATCTCATGGTCGTAGTCACTAAACAACTTAATCCATCATATTTGGCGCATATTTAACTACTTCTGGTCAAATATATGTTGTAGACTCTTATGATCCATGTAGATAACACTTTTGGTCCTGTACAAATAATGCCTCCAAGTCTTAAGTGCAAAGACCACCGCTCCTAGTTCCAAATAATGGGTGGTATAGTTCTTCTCATGAATCTTTAGTTGTCGTGATGCATATGCAATTACCTTGCCTATTTGCATCAATACACATCTAAATCCTTGATTTGACATGTCGCAGTAAACCACAAAGTCATCTGGTTCCTCAGGCAATGACAATATTGGTGCATTATACAAATTGCCCTTCAACATTTAAAAAGCTTCCTCTTATTCCATGCCTCACTCATACTTTTGATTCTTTTATGTCGGTGAAGTAAGGGGTTTAGAAATCTTAGAAAATTTGCGATGCAACGTCGGTAGAAACCTTCTAATTCCTAAAAATGATCGTATCTCTGACGGTGTATTAGGAACCTTCTAATTCTTCACTGCTTCTATCTTACTAGGGTCCACGTGAATACCATTGTTGTTAATCATGTTTTCGAGAAAACGTACTTCTTGCAGCCAAAATTCACACTTGGAAAACTTGGCAAACAACTTCTCCTTTTTGAGTAGCTCCATCACTAACTTTAGATGAACCTCGTGATCCTCCTTAGACTTCGAGTAGATCAAGATATCATCGATAAACACAATGACAAACTTGTCAGATACGGCTTGCACACCTGGTTCATTAATTTCATGAAAACCGCTGGTGCATTGGTTAACCCAAAAGGCATAACGGTACACTCAAAGTGTCCATACTGCGTCCTAAATTCAATCTTTGGAATATTTGCTTCATGCACTCTCAACTGATGATAACCCGAACGAAGATCTATCTTTGAAAAATATTGCGAGCCTTGCAATTGATCGAATAAGTCATCGATCCTGGGGAAAGGGTAATGGTTCTTGATGGTCAGCTTGTTCAACTCTCGATAATCGATGCACATTCGAAACGAATTGTCCTTCTTCTTAACGAACAACACAGGTGCTCCCCACAGAGAGTGACTCTATCAAATAAAACCCTTGTCTTGAAACTCTTAAAGTTGTTCAGACAACTCTTGCATTTCTAAAGGTGTTAGTCGAAATAGAGACTTCGCAATCGGTGTCGCTCCAGGAACTAAATCTATGCGAAATTCTACTTGATGTTGAGGCGGTAATCCTGATAGATCCTCAAGAAACACCTTGGGGAAATCTCATACAATTAATATGTCGCTTAACTTGGGTTTGTTCGACTTTGTACCCTTCATTGATTTTGGACTCTCTTTTGTTCGCTCTCTATGAACCAATAGTACTTTATCATTTGCCAATGGTATCCTATCCAGTGTCTCATGGAAAACTATCTCAGCCTTATGTCTAGACAACCAAATCCATTCCCACAATAGCATCAAAACTTCCATGACCAAACGGTATCAAGTCTATAGAGAACAAGGAATCTCATAGTTCTAATATGCAACCACGGATAATCTTATCAGTTTCTACCTTCTTACCATTAGCTACTTCAATCACATAACCAGGTCTTAAGGTACGAGGGTTCACATTTAATAAAGGCATAAATTTAGTGGAGATGAAACTAAAATCAACTCCTTAATCAAATAACCCGGTAGCAAACAAATATTGAATCAAAGGCTAGGAATCATATAAGGGATTTCACAGATGCAAATAGATGCGGATCAAATGTTATAAGAATCCTTTTAAAAGAAAAGATAGAATATCTATACCGATAGGAAACTCAAACAAAATAATCAACAAACGTACAATGACGAAAGAATGACATATCAAATAACGATACGTATCAAGATCGATAAATGTGAAAAGTAGAATTCTTGTACCAATAATCTATTTTACCCGAAAGAACCAATTAAACATTGTTTTTATAAAAATTATTTAAAAAATCATTTTAAATATAATTTTTGAAACACTCATTAAAACATGGTTTTCATAAAAAATACAGAGACAACTATTTAAGGGTGTATCACACCTTACTCATATACCTCATTTTAAACATATCTTTCATAATAAAATAAAATTTATCAAGCATATAAAAAAAATAGTTTCATATCTTATTTGTAAAAATCATTTTAAACATAGTCTTGACAGTCAACCGGTATCACATCGTTTCATACAGATAATTGTAAACGTAGTTTTCATAAAAATTAAGAGACAATTGTAACAACCGGAATTTTTAGAACTTTAAATGACTATTTTACCCTTTGACTTTTTGGGTCCGACTTGACTTTTTGACATTTTGACCTTTTACCATCACGTAAAAATGATTATCGTGTAGCCGGTAAATTTTTGAAACATATTTAAATAATAAATCATATTTATTATTAATTATCTCTCATTTACAAATTTATTTGTAAAATTATTTGAATTACAAACGAGAAGATGTCTTGTGAATTGTGAAAAAAGTCTTCCGACGCGTACCGACACCAAGATAATTAAATTATATTTAATTATCACTATTTATTAAATAAAAATATTTAATAAATTATTGATCATTTTATTAAAAAAACGTTGTCTTAAAACGTGAATATTCAAGTTAAAGTTTATTATTTTTTCGAACAAAGCTTAACCGTGATACACAAATAAATAATAAACATTTTAAATAAGCTTTATAAAACATTTCTAAAATAATAGTCATGCAAGTACTCATTTTCGTAGGAAAAATTATTTGGAACGCAATGGCGCAAGTTTTGTGTTTTGAATCATCCGTTAACTAGCTTAAACGAGTCCTGAATCATTATTTTAAAAAAGTTACACTTTTGGTCCCTGTGGTAATATTTACTTCATCTACCCTAGACTATCCTAGGCTTGTCACATTTTTTAGAAATGTTCTAGTATATATAGATTTGATATTAGGGTTATACTCATTTTTTGACAAACCCTAGTCTCCCTCTCCTCTCTAAATTCGGCGTCGCTCCGGCCACTTTCCGGCCACCAGCCGTCGGCACCACCAGCCGCCTCCACGCCATCCCACGCCATCCCACACCACACCCTACCACCGATCCACCATACCATCTCCACCACTCTATCATCTCCACTGCCACCGCCACCCTCACGCAACCATTATACCACGAGAACTACCATCAACATGACACGTACCACCATAATCACCTCACCACCACAACCACCTAAATCACCGTCACCAGCCACCACCACATAGGGTGCGTTTTGGTTGGCTGAGTAAACACCAAAAAGGGTGCGTTTGGATCTGGGTTCACCACCACAGGGTGCGTTTGCTTGTTAGAAACTGCACCAAGGGTGCGTTTGCTTTTACAAACAACATAAGGGTGCGTTTGGTTTAAGAGAAAACAACATAGGGTGCGTTTGGTTTAACAGAAAGCACCATAGGGTACGTTGGTTTTGGATTTAGCACCAAAGGGTGCGTTTGCTTTCCGATTTAGCACCAAGGGTGCGTTTGGTTATTAGTAACAGCCCCAACGGGGTGTTTGGATCTGGGTTATTAAGAGGAAAAATGTTAATTTTATAAATATGGAAATGACATATAAACGAATAAGTCATGCCAAAATTTATAAAAATTTCTATACTTGGTATCTTTTACATAAATTTATATTATCTTAGAAAACCGATAAAAGAACGTGATATAGACTTAAGATTATTTATTTGTAATTATACAATTACCGGATGAACAAACGAGAGCTACACTTTTACAAATGAGACAACTAATTTAACTAAAACCCGTCAAGGAAATAATATACTAAATTATATAATATTATTTTATAATTCCTGACTAGAAGATAAAATCTTAACTTTTGTAAAGACTTTATAAACATCGTTTACATAATTTGTAACTTTAAAACGTGTGTTTACTTTTATGGCAGAACTCTTTATTAATTTAATTGGTGATTTCAGATCAAGTGTCGAATTATGTTGTTTTAATTATTTTCTTACGTTTCTTATATATAATACTTGCAAGGTATTATATACTTTTATTTTATTTTCATATATAATACATGTCGCGTATTATATACACTTCGTATTATTCTTTTGGTTGTTTGTCCTTGTTATATAATTCACGATATGAATTATATACTTGTTCATTTTTCATATGTAATATATTCGGAATATATTACATACTTTGCGTTTACTTTTCGATTTATTTTATTTAACCAACCACCAAACTATTACAACTTGAAATGTAAGTCTTTTATCAACGTGACGCGTTGATGTAACCATCCATCAGAAAACCCAAATACATTGTCCTAAGCTATTGGGTCATAACCGTTAAGATGAACCGCAACTTCTTAGTCGAGCCATTTCGGTTTCTATTTGTGTTGTGCTTAATATGTGCATTTCTTCTGATTGTTCCACAACTTTGAGGTGAGTTTATTGCCCCATGTTTTATTTGTTTTACATATATTTTTGCGGTGAGAACATGCTTGTTTACAAACTCATTTACATGGTTGACTTAAACTTGTTACATGTTCATTTACAACTCATTACATATTGGTTTACATACCCATGTACATATCTCACGATGAGATACAATACTTGATTTCATTTTTTGGACGCAAACACATGCTTGACTTTCACTCAAATGATTACATGTTAGCTTAAGTTGCATGAACTGTTAATTACTTGGAGGGTGAATGCGAATGTTATAAAATAGATCTATTCGGGTGTGACAACCCCGTTCGGGTGATTAGCTATCAGCGGACAAACGAACGTTATAGCATGTCGGAGCAATGAACGACATTTATTTGAACATAAACATTTACTGTGCCTTGAATAAAGTGGCATACATACAAGTTTATGTCGCAGTTTCATGAACTTAGAGTAATCAAAATCATTCCTTTTACATACTTGAACATTTACTGTGCCTTGAATAAAGTGGCAACACATACTTGAAACATTTTGGTGATATTTACATATATCATACATGCTTTGAACAATTGCGGTCCAACTTTCATATGTATAATTTTGTGGCTATTATAAGGATTGAAATAGTCATACACACTTTACAAATCTTTGATCCAACATTTGTACTTATAAAAATCTATAAACTCACCAACTTTATGTTGACCCTTTTAAGCATGTTTTTCTCAGGTGAATTAGATGCTTGGCTTACTTGATGTGCACTAGAGTCTAAATTTGACAAGATTTCATTCATGGATTTCTACTTACATGCAAATGATCAAATCTCGTTGTATTACTTTCAAGCTTTTCAATGTGATGAAATTATGGGACAAATCTTATATCAATTTCAAGAAAATCAACAAGATTACTTTTCAAACGACACATTTAGAGGTCGTTCTCTTGTATCTTGTGCTGTTGTATTATAAAGTAACACTCCTGGACATATTTTTGCTGCGACACATTTTTGGGGGTGTTACAGATTGGTATCAGAGCACTGGTTATAGAGAACTAGGTTGCATATGTTACGTAGACTATAACCGTTTTCACAAACATTGCATCACATCAAATATTTTCAAAGTGCATACACACTACTTGCTTACTTGCTTACATTACTTGTTAATTTAAGTGCTTACATGACATACGTATATATAATATATATGCTTACATCCCCTTGCGTGTATCATAAACTTATTTATATAAGAGTTATTTATATAAATACCAGAACATTTTCTTAGACATTGTGAGTTGCATAATGGTCTCACTTCGTTCTCAAACATGGATTATAAATGAGTGGGTTTATGGTATCCATTATGAAACGAGTAAGAGCTCGAACCCAATAATCACCAGAATCCGTTAAAGAGGTCTAGAGACACAATCGTGTCTTACCACTCAGCAGAATCTTAAGGCCTCACTTCAACTACCTTATCTCATTCTTAAGTTATTACTTTTGCCATTATAAATCTTTACGATCATGAATTGTTTGTGGAGCTAACCGACTTGTGTACACTTGAACTAATGGAGTTGATTCATCCTCGAACTAACGACTAAGTACCATATTCCGCCGTCTATCACATAAACTCTCCCGCGAGCTCCTCCCATTTGTTGAACTTTATTATGGGGATATTGTTTCTCGAATTTCCTCACTCTCTGCACCCCATCATCATTTGTTATAGTTATTGTCGTTATGGTTGCTGTTGTTGGGTCCTGGAGCGGTCCCAGCTTGTACAACTTTATCCAATAGGTAATGTAACCCCCCTTAAACCAGATAAACACCTATTGACGAAACATCTAGTCGAACTATTTATTTCGGGCCACTAGTACGAAGACTTAGGTCGCGACACATCCTAGTACTGCCAAGTCAGTTGAATACTTACATCCATTAGCCTCGTCTGATATTAGTCATCGAACATTACAGATATCAAAAATGAGACTTCGTCCTTGGACATTTGAAACTTTATACAGACATACTCACGCGACTACACTTTCTCCTTCGATGCTTTCACTATTAAGAGACTATCTATATAACGCGTTTATATCAATCATAAGACCTGTAATAATATTTATTTGAGATACATCTTTTGATGGATTAAATATCCTCGTTAAACTTAGCCAAAATTTTTGGTATATTAAGAAGTGTCGAAACATCAAATTTTGCTGAATAAGATTATCAACACCATGTTCAAAACTGGTTTATTAGATCTTAAATCTTTTCTTGGTCACACGGTAGGTTAACAAGAATCGAATCCCGGGACAGGATTCCTTTAAGAAGTAGGCTGTAACAACTGGCATTTTTAAAACTTTAAATGACTATTTTACCCTTTGACTTTTTAGGTCCGACTTGACTTTTTGACATTTTGACCTTTTACCGTCACGTAAAAACGATTACCGCATAGCCGGTAAATTTTTGAAACATATTTGAATGATAAATCATATTTATTATTAATTATCTCTCATTTACAAATTTATTTGTAAAATTATTTGAATTACAAACAAGAAGATGTCTCGTGAATTGTGAAAAACGTCTTCGGACGCGTACCGACACGAAAATAATTAAATTATATTTAATTATCATTTTTTATTAAATAAAAATATTTAAAAAAAATTATTGATCATTTTACTCAAAAAAAAGTTGTCTTAAAACGCGAATATTCAAGTTAAAGTTTATTATTTTTTTCGAACAAAGCTTAACCGTGATACACAAATAAATAATAAACATTTTAAATAAGCTTTATAAAACATTTCTGAAATAGTAGTCATGTAAACACTCGTTTTTATGGGAAAATTCATTGGAACGCAATGGCGTAAATTTTGTGTTTTGAATCATCCGTTAAGTAGCTTAAACGAGTCCCGAATCAATATTTTACAAAAGTTACACTTTTGGTCCCTGTGGTAATATTTACATTATCTACCCTAGACTATCCTAGGCTTGTCACATTTTTTAGAAACTTTCTAGTATATATAGATTTGATATTAGGGTTATACTCATTTTTTGACAAACCCTAGCCTCCCTCTCCTCTCTAAATCCGGCGCCGCTCCGGCCACTTTTCGGCCACCAGCCGCCGACACCACCAGCTGCCTCCACGCTATCCCACGCCACACCCTACCACCGATCCACCACTTCATCATCTCCGCTGCCACCGCCACCCTCACGCAACCATTACCCCACAAGAACCACCATCAACATGCCACGCACCACCACAATCACCTCACCACCACAGCCACCTAAACCACCGTCACTAGCCACCACTACATAAGGTGCGTTTTGGTTGGCTAAGTAAACACCAAAAAAGGTGCGTTTAGATCTGGTTTCACCACCATAGGGTGCGTTTGGTTGTTAGAAACTGCACCAAGGGTGCGTTTCGTTTTACAAACACCACAAGGGTGCGTTTGATTTAAGAGAAAACAACATAGGGTGCGTTTGGTTTTTGATTTAGCACCAAAGGGTGCGTTTGGTTTTTGATTTAGCACCAAGGGTGTTGGGAATTATGGACTTCTATAACTTAGTACTGCTGATTCAATTTAATACTGCTAGCTTTGGAAGTTAGTACTGCTGGTTCAACTTGATGCTGTTATTGAAGAACTTAGAAAATAGTCTAAGTCATTAGTGCTGCTAGTTATAATTGTTAGTGCTGCCAATACAAATGTTTGTACTGCCAGTTCAGTTAGTACTGTTAGTTAATATTTTGTACTGTTAGTATTATATGGTTAGTACTGCTAAAGTGATATGCATGAGTTATATTAGGAATAGATATGCATGATCACTTGACGCATTTTGTAAGCCCATTAGGGTTTCCTTAGTGTATAAAAGGAACCTTACAGCATAGTTAGATATATCAATTTCATAGCAAACACATATCAATTTATAGTTAGCTATTCTGTAACCTAGGCAGAATATTTGCAATCAATATATTCAAGTTTAGTATTCATTGTTCTTCTTAGTATTGCAAGTTAGATTCCGCATAACTTGTAGTATTCATAATCATAGTTTCTCATATAGTTAGTTTGGATTTATCCAAGTTAACTAAGCTTTAATAGGCTAAAGAAGATCCGTTTCATTGGGACTTCACAAGTGGTATCAGCGCTTGTGGAGAAACTTTGAATAAGAAGAACTTTATCAGATCTAGATCTCTTCTTATAATGCACAATGTCTGGTGAAGAACATGCAACACAAATAGCACCGGTAGAATCTCCTCAAATGGTGTCTACTGTAAAACTTCCTATCCTCAAGAAAGGTAAATATACCCTTTGGAGCATAAGGATAGAGCAGTATCTCACTAACACAGATTATAGTTTATGGCAAGTGATCTTAAATGGTGATGGTCCTATACAAGTAACAATTGATGAAAAAGGTATTGAAACTGAAGTACCTCCAAAGACTGCTCAAGCACTATTACAAAGACAAATAGAAAGAAAAGATAAAAGCATTTTGCTTTTGGCTATTCTTGATGAGTATCAACTGAGGTTCCATGGAATAAAGGATGCAAAGTCTCTGTGGGCTGCTATCAAGAGTAGATTTACTGGCAATGTTACTTCTAAGAAGATGCAGAAGACTGTTTTGAAGCAACAATTTGAAAACTTTTCTGTATCTGACATAGAAGGCTTAGATAAAGCATATGATAGGTTTCAAAAACTTATCAGCCTTCTAGAAGTTCATGGTGCAGCTGTTCCTAATGAAGATGCAAATCAGAAATTTTTAAGAGCTCTACCTTCATCATGGAACAATGTAGCCTTGATTATGAGGAACAAAGATGGTATAGATGATTTGGATATTGATGATCTATATAATAACCTAAAAGTATTTGAAGCTGATATCAAAGGTTCCTCTAGATCATCTTCAAACTCTCAAAATGTGGCCTTTCTCTCTACAGAAGACACTAGCAGCAGTAATGAAGTTAATACTGCTAATAGTGTTTCTACTGCATCAGGCCATAATTCTCAGGGACAAGCCTCTTCATCATCATATACTGATGATCTAATGTTCTCATTCTTTGCTAATCAGTCAAATAGTCCACAACTGGATGATGAAGACCTAGAGCAGATTGATCATGATGATTTGGAAGAAATGGACCTTAAATGGCAGGTGGCCATGCTCTCTATGAGGGTTAAGCGATTTTATAAGAAGACTGGAAGAAAGTTAATCTTCAATGGCAAAGAACCTGTAGGTTTTGATAAAACTAAGGTTGAATGCTTTAACTATCATAGAAGGGGCCATTTTGCAAGGGAATGTAGAGCGTCAAGAAATCAAGGAAACAGGAATGGAGATGTAGGGTATAGGAGTAGGGACAACACCAGAAGAACTGTACCAGTGGAGACCTCTGATGCATTGGTTGTTCAGGACAATGCTTTGATTGTCCAAGATGGACTGGGATATGACTGGAGTTATATAGCTCAAGATGAACCAACTGAGTTTGCTCTCATGGCCTACACTTCAAACTCCTCAGGGTCTGACACAGAGGTACAATCTTGTTCTAAAAACTGTGTAAAAACATATGAAAAACTTCAAAAACAGTTTGATGAACAGCCTAACACAACTTGGTAAAGAATCCCACGATCCAACTATACTTACAAAGATCACCAAGATCTACTACTAACACAAATACAAGATATACTAATTGATTTACAAGTTGTGATATGGTATACAACAAGATTTTCATTACACACTTAAGGTATAAATAGCTTCTTCACTTGATGAGAGAGTATTCTTCTCTAGCACCTGAGGAATTGAGCTGGATCACATGAAACAAAGCTATATGATTAAAATGATCAAAGGATTTTAGTGAGATTATGTGGGCTATTTTAGACAGAAAGAATGAGTGCAAACGTGAGGAAAATAGTAGGGAAAAACTAGTATTTATAGGACAAACTGGAGGAGCGTCTACCTAGGGGCGGTCCCCTTAAATAGGTGGGCGGTCCCCTTAAAATTAAGGGGGCCGCCCGTGTATTTAAGGGGGCCGCCCTAGACTAGGGCCTCCCCAGTTTGTCTTTTTGTGTAGGGAGAATTTTCTAGAACTTTTCTAGCCGTTTTAGTCGAAAATTTTGAATTTCAAATGTTTTTAGTTGAATAAAAACATTTCTTTAATGTAGAAAATTGTTTTGTAATGTTTATAAAAATGTTTACAACATTTTATAAAAGTTTGAGGTGAATAAAATTTCCTTTGACATTAAAATTGCAATTAAGCATTTATTGTATGCATACCTATTAAGTGATATAATTATCGAGAATAAAAAATTTACTACTAAATACTTATTAACGTTTAATTTTACATGAACGTTTTATAATTGTAATATAAAACGTAAAGATGTGAAAAAATATTAATAATGTTTTTAGGCATTATATTTTGTCAACAATCTCCCCCATTAAGAAGATTACAAAAACTTAAACTCATTAAATGTAAAATTATTTTTAAACAAGTATTTAGTGAGTTTCATGTCATTTCTCCTCCTTTTTGTAGAATCAAAAAGACATCGTCGAGAATTGCTAGTTAGATCGACAGAATAATTGTCCCCTTGATGTGTGCTCCCCCTCGTTCGAGGGCACTAATGAATTGAGCTATGGTTTCTTGGCTACAAAACCGAGTTAGAACAATACACATATTTCTAACATGTAGCAAGAGGGAAAAAATACAACATACTAGAAATGCAACAACAATAATTATCCATTGAAGTAAAATACATTTTGAACCACACTCCATGCATACATAATGAAAATAGATACATGCTAACATATATAAATTGTTAAAAGTACAAAGAGTCCTAAAACTATTAAAGTTCATAGGACTGCTTGCAAATGATTGATGTTACTTATATGAGAAGAACAAACATAGAGTAATGTTAGTTTGGTGCAAGAGTAAAGGTGGCGGAATGAAGTTCTTGGGAGGTTGGGAGAGCAATGTGTCAATATATGAAAACAAATATAGAAGTACATCTCTCAAAACCAAATAGATAGGTACATTAATGAATTCAACACAATGCATGAATCACCATTTGCCTCAAGAAGGTTATAAGGAATGGATGACCAACAATAGTGTGAGGCGATTAGTATCATATTGGACATCAATTGGGTAATTGGTGAATGGGTGAGAGTGATGTCCATTGATGCATTTTCTTGAGTTGGAGGTGGTGGATAAACTCTTAAAAGTGATGTTGATGGTGTTTTGGAGGGTGCATTAGGAGCACTAGGTGATGATAGTTGAAGTGTGGGTGATGATTATATTTGTGTTATACATGGGTTTAAATCCACAAAACAATGTTTTGGTGAATGAAGTTGATTTTTGGTCTCAAAGGTGGCTTGGAGATGGTGAATACTAGTGGATGCCATGTGATAATGTAGTGTTATGTATGATTTGGTGGATGATGGTTTGGTGATGATCATTTGTGAAATTATTTATAGAAGAGAATGGATTGAAAAATGAATGAATATGAACTAGTTTAGGTTTGTTTCTAAATTGTGTTCAGCATTCTGGGCAAAGATACTGAGACTAGGTACAATGAGGTCAAAAAGCAGGAAAAATACTATTTTACCCGTGATTCACTAGGGCGGTCCCCTTAATTAGGGGGCGGTCCCCTTAAAGATAAGGGGGCCGCCCGTTATGAATAAGGGGGCCGCCCTCTGTTGGCTTCCATTTTTCACAGAAAAACAATTTTTCTTAGAATTTTTGTGAGAGTATTTCTGTTTTGGTGGTTATTTGCAGCAAGCCCTATTGAGTTGTATGAGCACATTTAATCATATAGCATGTAATAAACATATTAAGTCATGAAACCAAAGTAGCATAACTAAAACAACTAAAGGTTTAAACCATCATGGCAAACAAGTACCTAAAGATAACCAACACATAAGTCTTTCCGAATACATCAGATAATCACCACATAAGTTGTTGAGAACATACACATAATCAAGTTAAAAGTTGTCTTAAACTACATTTAGACATCTAGCTCACTTCACTCATATGTATTCACTTCTTCTTCTTGCTAAACACTCCTTTTAGTGCCTTTCCAAATGACTTGAATCCTCCACGCATTTCCTTATGCATTTGTTGCGTTTGGTTGAGCAAGATGGTTTGTCATTCAAAGAGAGTTTCATCGGTTTGTTCAGAAGCGGAAGGCATTTGGTAGTTTTAGTAGTTGAGAGGACCAAGAGAGTTAAGGTTGGTGGTAGGAGATGGAGTACTTGCATAAGAAGATCATCATCATCGTGTTGATGAGATGACATGCCTTGCCACGATCACTTTGAGGTTGTCGAGTTTGTTTTAGGGCAAGAGGACGCATGACTCGACCAACAATGTCATAAATGCCATTGTCAAGATGAGGATACGTTTCCATGACGTGTCGGTAAAGATGAGTAAGAAACATGCCATATGGAAGATTTGCGGTTGATACTCTAGCACATGGATTCTTTTTTTACGAAGAAATAAGCAGATTGTATTGTACTTCGCAACAACACAAATACAACATGTGAGCAAGACAAGCGGGAAGACGGTCTCGATGTCCTCCTAGTCCGAACACATTCTCTCGAATGAGTTCTTCCCATTGCTTCATGTCGGGGCTTAATTCTTTGGTGAGGATTTGATTTGGATTGAGAGAGACTGTTTGACTTTTAATGGTACGGTCTACCATGACACGTTCTGATTCAAGAAGTCGACGAATGTCGTCAGGAGTTGGAAGATCGGTGCAATATGGTCCCTTGGTTTCTCGAGAATACTCAAGAGATGCAAGATCCCACTCGTTTGTAAAAACGGCTTGACCATTGTATGGAATTTTGAGGATTTGTCGGAATTAAGCCAGAGTAAGAGTTATGAATTCGTGTTGAATCATAAAAGAGATGACAAGATAGCCATATTCATCGAGTTGTACGTTCGTTTACTATAGAAGACCTAGACTGAATCTTGTACAATCGGTTAGTTGCAATTAAAAGACAATTGAAGCGAATGTTAGTAAAGAGACGCTCGATGTTGTTGGATTTATAGTAGGCTTGATCAACAACACGACCTTCGTGAATGTTGCGGTTTTCAATAGGTTTGTAGAATTGGGCAATGGTAGGGGAGATGCTGGGAATTTTGGATACTTTTGGTATGTAGGATTTAGGTGAAGATTATACGGATGTAGTAGCTTTCGGCATTTTGTTACCTAAACAAGTTATCCACAACATAAGATGTTACAAAAAAAATATAAATAGTAAAATGAAATTTTGAAAAATGACAAATGTGGGACAGGGATTACTTCGACTCTAAAAATAAAAACCTAAGAAGTGATCCAATAATTTACTTAATATCTTTTTTGACATAATCTAGGTAATGCGAATATATATAATTAGTTATATATTTCAACATCAAGATAATGACCCAAACACTCCCTTATTAATATAAAATTTGTTTAAGCTTGTCGAAAACTATACGTTAAGTAATTATTTTGTTGACAAGTATAAGTTTATTATTTTTGACTTTGACAAAGGTTAAATAGTGTTTGTTTTGACTCAAAAACATGTTTTAAAATGTTAAACCAAACGCTCCTTTATTTTATACCTTTCATAAAATGTATCAATATATATATGAATTATATATTTTAATGACTTATACAAGTTAGTTAAGTGTTTATACGAGTGACAAGACTATAGTGATGGTCATTTTGATTCTAAAAATTGATCCTAAGAAACAAACCAAACACTCCTTTATTTTTATAAAATATTACTCATTGATTTGAAAAATATATACATATGTTTAGATAATCAATACTTGATTATTTTTAACATGTTTTGGCATTAATCGACAATGTGTATGTTTAGAAATGCATATATGCGAAAGTTCGGTCGTATGCTCATAAGCATACATATTCTTAAAATTTTCGACTCAATAAGTGTTTTGATTCAATCCTATCAAGGTTGTAGTGTTCCTATGACTACGGGTATCATTGTAGTTATGAAATTCCTAGACCAAAATAAAAAGTATGAAAATAATGAAGAACACCTAATTTTGATTAAGAGCAAAATTGGATGAAATCAAATGAAAAGAATGAATGAAAACTTACAATAGATGTTGTTGATTGTCTTGTTAGTGAAAGCCCTTTGCGAATTAGGCGATTTGAAGATTAGTTTTTGGCTAAAGATTTGTCTGTAAGGGGGTATTTGTTTTTCCAGATAGGTGGTCCCCTTAATTAATTAAGGGGGCCGCCCACATTACACTACCGGTCCCCTTAATTTTAAGGGGGCCGCCCCCTGAAAAAAATTTCTTCGAACTTTGGCCAGTTTTGTGAGAATGAGTATTGACATTTTTTAATTAACTCATTGTTTAATTAAAAAGTTTCTTTGACTATTTCGGATGAGATAATCAAGATGTCAATACATGAGGTGATTTGAGGTGAGACAAGAATGAATAGCGAATATAATGAAATAATAAGACGTAATTGGAGATTTCAACAAGTTGATTCTGATAGACGTAGATGATGGTTGACACGGATCCGAGGCGATCGTTGAGGTCAAAGGGAGTTTGTTTCATCCATAATGTGTCTATGATCTTTGTGTGACTAATCCTATTTCTATGTTAATTGTTAACCATTAGCTTCTCTTCTTCCTCTACTGAGTTTGCGTACGTGACATAGAAATTTCCATTTTGTAGAGTATGAACTATAATCTACACGAAAGAAAGTTCGATAGCGAACTAATCTCGTCAAAGCTTAGAGAACCAACAAATAGTTAAACTAAGACTACACTAGTTCTAAGAACTAATTATACTAACAACATCATAGTAAACATGACATTATAATCTACGAAGATGAAAAGAGAGACGTACCTTAAGTCTTTAAATTATCTTTCAATTCTTCATAATGTAAATGATAAGGGTTCATGAGAACCTTATCATGTATTTCTTAATCCGAAGACAAAGAATATTTGTAGAGAACACACCACTTCAAAGGTTGTGATGGCTTAGCCATTTGGTCCCCAACGTTTCATGTATCCGAATTGTTGTTTCCACATATAATTTGCATTTGGATTTTGGCACTCGTTACAATTTTGGGGGGGGTTAAAAACATCTTTCACATTGAGTGAAACTAAGTGATGTAATGTTACCTTATTATAGTATTAGGATAGTTTTGTCCTTGCCTTGTCTCTCTTAGGTTTGAGTGTTCTAGGACCGAGGTCCGAGAACATTAGCCTTTCTTGAGGTTGGAGTTATTAGACCGCATTGCGTTTTTAAATCTAACTTTGGTTTAAGGAGAGTTTTGTAAAAATGTTTTACCTTATCACCGCTTGCAATAGGAATTTTAGTATTGTTTATAAGTATAAATTTTGGTTTTGAATTTGATTCTATCAATTTTTCTTTCGACTCGACTTCTTGGGCTTTTACAAACTTTACTTGTTTGGTTTCGCTAGGTGACTCTTTGATAAAATTAAAACCTAACCATGATTTATCTCTGGAAGTTTTTTGAGAATTTATTATTTTCTTAAGTAAGTGACTACTATCATTAAATTGATTTAGCCTAGATATTTCTTTTCTAAGCTTCTCATTTTCAAGCTTAAGGTCTTGACATAATTTACATTCTTCAATTACTTCCTTACCTTTTTCAAACCTAGATAGTTTATCTTTTAATTCTAGTACTTCATTTTCTAATTCTATTTTAGCTTGTTTTAGAGTTTTATTTTTAGCCATGACTTTTAGTCCTAATTTGCGTAGTCTACTATATTCATTATCTAAGACATTTTCATCTAGTGTTGATTGGTCATCACTAAAGTATTCGGTTTCGGAAAGTACCTCATTTGAAGCTTTAGCCATAAGACACTTTTCGTCATTTGTCTTCTCCTCTTCATCTTCGTCGCTATCACATCAAGATCCTCCAACAAACGCTTTTTGATTTTGATATCTTGATAGTTTTGGACATTCTCCGACGAGATGATTTGGATCTCCACACTTAAAGCATTTTCTTTCGCCTTTGCCATTTTTGTCGTCTTTATTTCTTTGAAATGATTTTCTCTCTTCATGTGGTTGTCTTACGAATCGTCCTCGTCTTTTGAAGAATTTCTTGAAGTCTCTTATGGCCATGGCGTATTCTTCATCTTCACTATCGAAGGTTGAGCTATTATCATCACTCGAATCCTTTCTAGCTTTCAAGGCAATAGATCTACTTTGTTCTCTTTTGCTTTTGACGGTTTCGAAATCTTTCTTAATTACTTCTTCATAAACCTTCAAATTCCTAATGAGTTCGTCAAGTGATAGAGTTGTTAGATTCTTTGATTCTTCAATCGCCGTGACTTTTGCGTGCCATTTAGGATGTAGTGCCCTAAGAAATTTCCTAACACAATTCTTGCTCGAAAAACTTTCGTCAAGTGCTTTTAGACTAGTAATAATAGTGTTAAATTTAGCAAAGGCATTATCTATTGATTCCTCTTCCGGGATCATGAATTGTTCATATTGTTGAACAAGAAGATCTATTTTGTTAGCTTTGACTTGATTATTACCTTGATGAGTGATTAACAAAGTATCCTAAATTTCTTTTGCTGTTTGACACATAAAAATTCTTTTGTATTCTTTACGTGGCAAAGCATTATAAATTACCATTTTAGCTTCATTATTTTTTGCAAGTTTCTTTTTAAGATCATCGTTTTGTTTATGAAAAGGTACAATTTCATCCTTTTTAGTTTCGGGATTATTTTGAATAGGAGGAAAATGACCATCCGTAATAACATGCCAAAGGTCTAGATCTTTTGACTTCACATAAGTTTCGAATCTATTTTTTCAATAAATAAATCCATCACTTTCAAATAGTGGTGGTCTTTGCATAGATTGTCCTTCTAAATATTTTTTGGATTCCATAGATCGATTCAAGTTTTAAAATACAAATTATTTTAAAATTCTTGTTTAGCGTTGCAATCAATATATTCAAGTTTAGTATTCATTGTTCTTCTTAGTATTGCAAGTTAGATTCCGCATAACTTGTAGTATTCACAATCATAGTTTCTCATATAGTTAGTTTGGATTTATCCAAGTTAACTAAGCTTTAACAGGCTAAAGAAGATCCGTTTCATTGGGACTTCACAGCAAGGCTAAGGAAGGAGGAGCAACAGAGTCTTCTGATGTTACCATGAACTCAGGGACCAACTCGTCCGGTGGTATTGAGGGAGCCTGACTCTGAGAAATATCAACCGCTTCTAGAGGTACAAGGAAAGGGGAAAGAGAAATTCGTTGATGAACAAGCTGCTCACGATCTACTCACCCTTCACATTCCAACAAAGAAGAGCCTTGTAGATCAATTTTGTTAACACGATTCACCCTTTAAAAAGATCCGGAGGTCGGATTAAGTGAAATAGAAATCGAGCCATTTTATTAAGAGAAAAGAGAAAGAGATAGAGAGAAAAGAGAAAAAAAGAAAAAAGGAAGAGTGATTAGCGAGTTGGTTGTGTATGTGCTTCAGAGAGATATAAGGAAGACACACACACTCACTTTTACAAAAGTGAACTTCTCCCCCTCCATGGAAGTATGGAGGGAGTATTTATAGTCCTAGTGACACATAACTATCATAGCTTGTCATTATTAGTCCCTACGTGTCACGCTATAAATAACTACTGTAATTCCATGTATGTCACCATATTTTAAGGCTAACAAATTTATCTTTCAAAGGCGCCCTCTCATGCACACTAAACCCACTAGACAGGCTAACTCACCTTCCTTAGATGCTGAGCTACCTCTGACTGACAGTGAAAGGGAATCAGATGAGGAAGTGCCTATGATCAATGCTGGAGATCAAGATGAAGGCCATGCTGGACCAAACCCTAGTGAACAAGAAGAAGGCTAGGCTGGACCAAACCCTGGTATACAAGATAAAGGCCAGGCTAGAACAAACCCTGGTGATGCTGCGGAGTCTTATCTTCAACCAAGTCATGTGGTTCATGCTGGACCAAATGTTGAACACATGAACTTAGAGACCACTGATGCTTCAACTCAATAAAAACCAGAGCAAATGGATGAGGAGTTTACAACAACTGCTTACCCAAGTGTTCAGGAAAACCTCAAACTACTAACTGAAGATCAGGTGATTATTAAAGAACCTACTAGCTCCACTGGAACCTTGTCCTCTCTTCAAAACCTTGATAAAGATCTCAGCTTCATTGATCAGTTCTTCGTGGATAAGCCACAGGAAGAAGAACCAGGGAAAACCAATGCTGAAGCAGAGGTTCAGTCAATGGTTTCAGTCTCCATTCATTAAGATACCTCCTCGGTTCCTCCAATGACCATGGTATGTGCTTAATTACACATACCAATTATCCATTAAAACGGACTTAAATGACCAAAAACGTGGGCTAAGACTAGTATATATTAGAAGTGACCGATACTTTTTCCTGTTCCTAACATTCTCCCTAGAGCGGTCCACACTAATTTATAAAACTTTAAATCTAGCATACTATGCTACATCTTTAGTCTTCAGCTCGTAAACTTCATTTCTTGATTTTCCCTTGTGAATATGTTGTAGTGATCATTGACTTTGGGATAGAGCTAGTTCCTTTATCTTGATTTGTATGATAGAATGTGATCTTGAGCATCTTGAGATCATCAACCAAGCATAATCTCGTCGCTATCTTAATGAATCTTGCCATCTTGTGTAACTTGTGACTTCTGGACCGACATGCTCATACCTTTCTTGATTTGTTGACTTGAAAAGCTTTAATGTTGCATCTTTCTTGAAATTCTTTAACTTTAACACTTCGCCACTTCGAGAAAGACGTTCGGTATCAGAGTGACGGAAACTTCTTTGAAATTCTTTGGCTTTAATACTTCGTCACTTCAAGAAAGACGTACAGTATCAGAGTAGCGGAAGTCTTGAAACATGTACTTGAGCTTTCATGATGTCTTTATGTTTGTCGGTCTGGTATGAGCATGTGGCTATGAATCTTATGAGTCAGCGGGAAACAGGTACCTTCACCACCATCTTTAAGTTTCCTACAATAAAACTGTTAGCAATAAAGCGTTGGGGAACGGAAACTATGGCTTTGTCATTCCGCCCGTGTTTGGTTTGGAGTAGCCTTTGAATCTTTATGGAGGTTCGACCTGTGATAGGTAGATTCAATTTAGAAGAATCTACTTGACAGGAGTTCCAGCTTGAAGTATTGAATCTTTCTAACACATGTGTATTAGATTCATCAAACTCAGCATGTTATTATTTTCGGAACCGTCTCAAAGAAGACAATCCACAATAAGAGTGCACAGAGAGTTACTATTTCACCGATTGAAGTAAAATTGAATTTGAAAAATCAATCGTCGTGTCACTTTCTTAAAGTCGGTTTTGTTGCACATCAAGAGTGTTGATCATTTCAAAATTCATCATCAATCGTCAATTCATAACCTGGAACAAGTTTGATTCTTATAGAATCGCACCATCGTTTCTTTCCAGTTGTCACAAGTTTGATTCGTATAGAATCGCACAAGTCACCTACCATGAGCTTGTTTGATGTTGGCTCAAGCAGGATTTCCATCTTCATTGTGAATACTTAAGTATCACTCAGATGTTCTGGCAAAATCACAAGGATAATGCGTAGGACTCTTTATATTTTCTCGTTATTCACATTGTGTGAGATAGCAAGCATAATTTTGACACGTGTCCTAATGAGATTTATGGATGATCTCTTTTGGCTCTAGACTCAATAGTGCACTTTTGATTTTAGTGATCGGAGGCTGGAGCAGACTGCCACCTTTTCAATATCAACTAACTCGGAGTGAGAAAGTTGATTAGATAATGCGTTTGTAATTCCGTGACAAATGGAAACAAGAGTCTTTGTGAGACCTTTGAGTGCTAGGGAGGGTTGTGCATAGCGTCACTGGGTCCATGACAGTCTTCAATGTCAGACAACACCTTAGTGTTTCGACTGTTTATGACAGTTTATGTATTGACCCGGTTTCTGCCTAAGTGTATGGAGGGATTATTCTTTACACCCTTTATCCTTACATTTCTTTTTCATTCTCTCAACCCCTTCAATGTTTACGAGACTTCATAACTACCACTTGTGGGTTTGTTCTCCAAGTGTTAGCTCCATCTCAGTCGACATTATTCCCAAATTTCTGACATTTCTCTTTTGTATCATTCTAAGGACTTATACACTAAAACTTTGTGGATATCCCTGGGGTAGATCCTCCGGGGTTTTGGGGATCGTGGATTTAAATACCTAAGCCTAACCGCCTTATAACTTCATAAATTTAAGAACATGGCCGGTCACAATCCTTCAAAACCATTGAAAATTCAATCAAAGTGTTTGATATAAATATCAAAAAGACTTACACTTTGAGAGTTTTTCATTATCACTAAAAGCTCCCCTTTAACATGTGCATCGATATCGTAGTACATGTTAAGTGTAGAGTGTACTGAGTCTATTTTATATGATCACATTTTGATACACGTTAGATTCAGTTTAATCACATTTTCTCCCCTTATCCAAAATGTTAACCCCATGATATTTTGGATATCAATTGATTAACTATTCGGGGACAAAATGTTATATGCTACCTATAAGGAACATTTAACGTGCTTCTCCCCTCAATTTATGGGGCTATTATAAGATAGGGCCGAGAGCAATAAATTTGAATTTTTTGAATTTACTAAGAAACTCTACATACTGTGTACTCGAGCACTCCTTTGATTACCCTAAGTCCTAATAATTATTAACATATTTAACATTGTTTATTTTATACGTAAGATTTTGACTGAATGTTGAGAACATTCATATGATGAAATCATATGTTCCTTTATCGCTGACGTTAGGTTCTCCTTCGTCAATCTCCACCTAACAACTTTTCTAAGTCCATAATAACTTCTTTCTTTCAATAGTTTTCAATCGAATCTATCTTATGTTCAAGCACTCTTTGACTTGAGCTTCAACTTTTCTTTCCAAGTTACAAAAAGTCTTTTGCTTCAGACTTTCGAGTATGAATCAGATTCAGATACATATGTGACTTGAGCTTGTGAGGTGGTGGATGTCGCGTGTTGATGTTTGCGTGTTCTTAGCTTCCCCCTAAACCGTCAATCCTTTCTTGAGTAGATTTAAAACTTTCATGGAAGCCGCATCAAGCAGTCTTGATGTATAAACCCTAGATATCCGAAGTACACACATGACCCTTTCAAGAATTTGATACCGCAACACCAAAGTCAATTAAGTCCTGGATGAGCGCATTTCTCTCTTTAGGATAGTGATGATATATCTTGTAACAACGCAAAGTCAGTTAAGTCCCGGATGTATCAATTAATCCCTTAAGTAGTCGAAATGAAATAAACAATTAGTTAACTATAGTCCCAATTAGCTCATTTCTTCTACAGGCTAGTGACTATCATAAAGCAATCATCATTTACCTATGTGTAACCTTTATCAAAGAATTTCTACTCATTTTAGAATAAGGCTTAGTGATTGACCGGGTTTTGGGCATGACACTAATTGAATCAGAAAGAATTTCTAATCGTATTATATAATTATACTCCCAACACTTGCCCCTAGGGACCCAAATGATGCATACAGACTATTGACGAGGTGTATCTTTCCACATGTGGTTGATTAGTGCACCCGAAGTTACCAGTTAAACACTGATTTTCTTTCTGCGGTTATGGACATTTGTCTTCCGAAATGGCCTCTAAAAATCAATGAGGCTTGGACTCTATCACGTGTACTTATTGTACGTTGTAGTGTATTCCTTCCCCCTTGCTAGTTTTGATACCTCAGAATCAGCAAAACCTTATACGCACACATACTCGAGATCATGTTCGAAGAATTAATAAGTTTAAATCTATTACAGTGAGAAATTCAACTTCAAGGCCATTTAAAACTTGAAAGTCTTTCAAGCATTCCTAAGTCTTTTACAAACTATGAGGTGTTGGCAATATTGATTGTTTGTAGCTTAAAGCCTGAATTCACTAAGTCTCAAATTGCAAATAAGTCCATAAAGTTTTAAACACATGACATCTAAAGCTTGTGTAGTTAAAATCCATTAACTCCTGCTTTAAAATTATGATTCGTCATTATTAAAAACTTTATCCGTTAATTCCGTGACTTATTTTGAAAGACCGTTTTAAAAGATTATTTGATGACGATTTCTCCCCCTCAAATAATGACCCGTTTTCTATTAAAAGTTGTTGTCATGTTTGAAGTGGTTCGATTGTCCTTGAAAATCTTTGTGTGAGATTACTAAAAACACTGATTCATTGTGAAGACAACTTTTTACCAATAAAAATAAGATTTCTCTTATTTTGACAAATAAATGCACTGACACGTACATTTATGGAATATAGGAAGCACGGGTTTTGATGCAAAGTAATCACAAGCCTTTGCATGGTCATAAAGATATACATGCTACGGAATAAATTCGCGTTGAGAGGTCAGTTTTCTTTTAGCAGAATACATGCCTTTTAAGATGATGACCGGGAATGCCTATTTGAATAATAGCAAGCTATTTGGCAATGTTTTGAAATCATTGGAACCTACTGCTCGAAACTTCATTACTAGGCTCGTATCATTATTGTATGACATTTTTCTAAGACGTAACTGTTATTGATTTTCAGAAGACATGCCATTATTACCTCTTTTTATATTTTCTCATTTTTAATTTTTTCTTTGGTTTTTAAAATTTTTATATTTTTGTATTTTGTTTTTATAAAAATTTTGAAAAATGAAAAATCTTTTTGGTTTTTATGGTTTTAAAATGTAATACTTCATTATACAGGTATTTGAATAGGTACCACTACTATTCATCAACTTCATCTACAATTGTTTCAGAGTCTCCGGCGTAAAACTTCTCATTCCCAGCTTGTTGATCAGAAATTCAATTCTTTTTCGGCCAAGAAGCTTTAATGAAGATGTCTGTCCAGTTGTACTTTGTATTGACAAAGTAAGTTCGATCACCCCCTTCTCAACATGCCTTGATAAAGAATGAAACTGATGTCTATTTGCTGGATCTGGAAGTTGAACGTTGTTGTGCATAAGGCAATAGCTCTTTTTTATCACAGTACATTGGATATTTTATGAATCCAAAGCCATAGTCAGTTGCTGTCGATCTCATCCAAGGGAGTTGCGCACAACAGCGGACAAAGCAATATATTCAGCTTCCGTACTGGATATCGCAACACTTTTCTGCCTTTTAGACGACCAGCTAACAAGTCTATCACCCAAAAGTTGCATACTACCAGAAGTGCTACGGCGTGTATCTTGACAAGCAGCATGATACGCATTTGAAAATGTTGTTAGAGCAATCGAAGAATCCTTCGGATACCATAGACCCTGATGTATGGTTCCTTTTAGATACCGAAAGATCCTTTTTACAGCATTTAAGTGGCTTTTTCGGTTGCCGAGCTTGATACCGGGCACACTTGCATATAGCAAATTGTAGGTTAGTTCTACTGGCTGTAAGATAAAGGAGGGTGCCAATCATACCACGATAGTGTGACGGATCTATGACTTTCCCTTCTTTATCCTCATGCAGTTTGGATTTCTCCACCATGGGAGTATCCACTGGGTCACAAGAGTCAAAACCGTATTTCTTTATAGATTCAAGGGCATATTTGACTGGTTAATAAAGATGCCTCTGGGATTTTGAAAAATCTGTAGTCCTAAGAAAAATGAGATTTTGCCCATCTATGACATCTTAAATTTTGAACACATGATTTTAGCAAATAGGTCACAAAGTTCAGGTGTAGATGCAGCCAAGATAATATTATCAACATATACTTGTACCAGAAGTAATTCCTTGCCTTCCTTACGGATGAACATAGTAGGATCCACTAAGCCTTTAGAGAAGTCTTGGGATATCAAGAACGAAGACAACATGTCATACCACGCGCGTGGAGCTTGTTTCAACCCATAAAGAGCTTTCTTTAGCTTGTATACGTGATTAGGGTTATCTGGATCCACAAAACCGTCCGGTTGGCTAACATAAACCTCTTCCCGTAAATTACCATTCAGAAATGCAGTCTTGATATCCATTTGGTAGACGACCATGTTCATGTGAGCGGCAAACGCGAGAAAAATCCTTATAGCCTCTAATCTTGCAACCGGAGCAAAAGACTCTTCAAAATCAATTCCCTCTTCTTGACGATAACCACGAGCCACTAATCGAGCCTTGTTCTTTAGCTTCACTTTGTAGATCCACTTCAAAGTAATAACCATAACTTTGTCTGGTCGGGGTACGAGCTCCCATACTTCAAGGCGTTTGAACTCATTGAGCACTTCTTGCATCGTTTTGATCCAGCAGGATTGAGTCAAAGCATCTTTATACGTCTTGGGTTCAACAGAAGTGAGGAAAGCATCGTAGTAACAGAAAAGAGCTTGCTCATGTAATTGTAGCCTTGTGGAAACTGGTCTAGCGAGTTCACCGATTATGTTTTCAAGTGGATGATCCTTGGTTTGTAGTAATCAAATTTATATACGTATTAGTATTAATCTCGTAAGAATTCTTTGCCAAAATACTTCTCAACCAAGAGAAATATAAGGTAAAAATCTCACAAAAGAAAAC